>APFE031476927.1:9754-97342 GCA_000404065.3 Pinus taeda
TAATATTAATCCATAAAATAAATTTGAACAATTATTTTATTTAATTATATTTGGTTATTAATAGTAATCCATAATTTTATTTAAACAAAATTTAAAAATATTGATAAAACATACCCAACCAATCATTAAATGTGATTAACTCATTTTGAAATATTGCATCAATTGTCTACCATTGTCATGACACGCGAACGTGACAACACTTATTCTTCTTTAACAATTTGAAGGAAGTTCATACATGTTTTTCATAATAATTGTCACCTCTCACAAGGAAGCTCATACCTGGTTTTCATGATATTTCCATCTTTTTGCCACATGTATATCTAGTGAAAGCCGTATATTTGATGTGTTAACTAGGCAACAGGAAAAACAAAAATAGTGAGATATTTGTTATGGCTTCGACTGACTCGTACATGGAAGATCACACAGTTTTTCAAGAAATTGGAAAAATACAGCCGCATCAATTCCCTGTTCAGTAGAATATGTGGATCTCTACTACACACAGCAGCATGTGTTTTCTATTACCTTGCAATAATCCTGCCATAGGTGGATGCTAATGTAGATACCAATGCTCGTGCCTTAAATACAATCCATCACTTTCACCATATTACTAAATGTCGAGCACATATTCTTATGGTCGTAGAAAAGAGTTGTATAGAAAAAATTAGTGAGGGGACAATAGTGAAGATTTGATTGTATAACCAAAATACAAATGTAATTATTGTAAAATAAGAGGTGAACATATTGCTATTAATCTATTCAAGTACATATTATCATTACAGAATAAGACTTTGACCAATCAGAATGTAGAAAAATTAGATTAAAAAAAAAAATTCAAAAGTAAACATTAGATAAGATCATTTAATTTTTTGTAAATTTAAAATTAATGTCAACGTCAATGTTTTTTTAATACGTTATTACCTTGTTGTGGTAGGGAATAATAAGATATTAGTTTTTATTTTAAGAATCTATACAAATAAGGAGTTGCGGGGTAGCTCTGGTTCTAGGGTTTAACGAAACCAGTGGCAGAGAGTAACGTGCATCCATGGAGACACAGGGAGGAGGGAGCTCCACTCCCTCCTATAGTGATATGGTAGCAGACAGAGGAAAAGGAGGGAAAAAGAACAAACCTCCAAAGCCATGGGAGGTTAAGACAAAATACACAGAAAATTAGAAGGCGGAAGGTAGCAAAACCAATGAAGATCAAGGGGCCCACGAAGAAGACTGTCAGCAGGGAACAACGGAAGACAGAGGTCAAGGGTCAGAGGAAAGAACTAAGATGGGGCCCTGTAAACCTAAGACCACAACTAAACCTCGAGTCATTCTCAATGATCCAGCTCTGCAAGCGCACATAGAGCACATGGCCAACTATGCCATCATATGTAAATTTATGGGAATCTGGCCATCATAGAGATTGTTGTACACTTGGATAAAATAAAACTGGAAACCAAAGGGGGAGTTAAATATTCATCTTGGATCCAAAGGTTTTTTCATTGTGGTGTTTACGAACATGGAAGACAGAGACATAATCTTTGAAGGAGGGCCATATTTCTTTGCAGCTACTAGGCTATATAGGAGGCCATGGATGATGAACTTTGTGCCTGAACGAGAAATCTTCACTTCGGTACCAGTATGGATTCGACTATACTCCTTACCTTTAGATTACTGGATGCCACAGTCTTTAAAAGCCATAGGCAATAAATTAGGTCATTTCTAAAGATTTCAAAGGCAACTCTAAAAGGAAAATATGCATCCTATGGACGTATTTATGTGCATATGGACCTATCAGGAGCCCTTCCAGATGAGGTCATTCTAGAAGTCTATGATGAGGAATGGGTTCAAGCAGTTGACTATGAACATATCTCGTTCAGATGTCACAAATTTCATGAGCATGGGCATCTATCAAGAGACTGCCCACTCAACAGGAAGGAGGAAAACCTAAATCCAAATAAAGGAAAAGACTAGACAGGTTTCACCAAAGTGGGAGGGAAAGGAAAAGGGGGAGGAAGGAAAACATAATAGAGACATAGTGTGAATGATAAAACAAAAAGATACAACAACATTGAGATCTTAGGAGAAAAAGAAGTTGAGGAAGGGGATAAAGAGGGTGCAGAGAATCAGACAGCAAGGGGGAAAGAAAGAGAGACCAATGTGGAGTACATTCAGGATCAGAATGAACATAATATGGACTCTTTGAATACCATGGTTGTAGAAAAATACCAGGAAATGACTCAAAGTGAAAGTGGTATGAAGGACCAATATTTGTAGGAGATCTTGGAAAGGAGAACCTAGAGCTAGAAAAGTTTCTGGAACGAAGCGGAAACTTGGGAATAAACTCCATCCCTCAGGAGAAAATGGATAAAGTCCAATAGATATTCCTTAACAAGACACATCAAGCAACTGCAGGAGTCAAAAGAGGTCATGACAACCAGGCAAACAAAGGAACCTCCTCAATAGGATTAATAACCAGAAAATTAACAAAGAATCCAGGCAAAAGGAGGGGTAGAAAAAGACAGAAGGAATTACCACTGGAGTGTGGCAAACTCATGATTGATTCAGGAAGGATAAAACACCTTTCTAGTTACTCCTTTATAACCCCACCTCAATGAAAATCACAACCTGGAACATTAGAGGACTAGGGAGCAGAAGAAAATAGAGGAATCTTGGTAAAAGGATTAGAGGGGAAAAATTTGACATAGTATTCATTCATGAAACAAAATGTTCAGTGGAGAATATTCGTGAAAAACATAGAAAATGGTCAAATAGATATGAATACCTTGAAGTTAAGGAAACAAATCTGCTAGTGGTATTCTCACTATTTGGGATCCATAGAAATTTGGTGTGATTGATGCGGAGGCATCCAGACATCACCTTTCTCTGATTTTCCAACTAGTGGGAGACAGGCAATGTTACATGATCACCAATGTCTATGGTCCACAACCAATGGAGGACAAAATTCAACTCCTCACAACACTAGAGGATATGAAAAAGAGATACCCAACTCTACCATGGATTCTTGGAGGTGATTTTAACATAACAAAATCACTCATGGAGAAGAAAGGAGGAACTAGAATACTTGGAAGAGATTCAATTGCCTTCTAGAACTTCATCTCCAATATGAAATTGGTTGATATGGAAACAAGCAATGGAATCTTCACTTGGAACAACAAAAGAGGAGGCCCTACCCAAGTGGCCTCAAAATTGGACAGATTTACGGTTTCAGAGGAACTTCTTCTCAGGGGAAGCAACATTTTTGCACTCATTTTACCTTTTGGGGGTTCAGATCACTGGCCTATCCAATTAGAAGCCTCCCTTTTTGGTAAACCAAGGAACACCCCCTTCAGGTTTGAGGATGCTTGGCTCACACATTCGGATTTCCTCACAAATATTAAAAAATGGTGGAAGGAGGATCTTCACCTTCAAGGTAGAAAGGTGTTCCTGCTTCACTACAAGCTCAAACATATTAAAGGCAGACTCAAAGAGTGGAACAAAAACGAATTTGGTAACATCTTCAACGCTAAAGGAGAGGTGGAAAAGGGACTAAAGGAAACTCTTATCACAAAAGGATACATAGATGAAAGGAAAGAGATGGCAGAGTCACTCCAGCAGGAGTGCGACAACAGATGCCTTCAAGAGGAAATACTCTGGAGACAGAAATACAGGGTATAATGGATCAAAGAAGGGGAGAGAAACACCAAATTCTTCCACAGATCCACCATAGCTCACCGAAACAACAATATAATTGTGAAACTTACAGATCAGCATGGTGTAGAGAGAAACATTCATGAAGAGATGGAAAAATTTCTACTCCAGCATTTTCAGAAAATTGTTGAGGAAACATCGGAAGATAGATACCAATTTACAGAAAAATTCACTCAGTACATCCCTAAATTGGTCACCGGAGAAGATAATTTCAATCTCAATAGACCAGTAACATTGGAAGAAATTGAGGAAGCAGTGAAAGAGATGCAAAATGGGAAAACACCAGGCTTGGCTTCAATGTGTACTTTTTCAAAGCTTGTTGGAAGATAGTGAAACAGGATATCCTGGAGGTTGTGGAAGAATCTCGAAGATTTAAGAAAGTATTAAAGGCATTCAATGAATTCTTCATAGCCCTAATCCCCAAACAGGAGAAGGCCACCTCTCCAGATAGATTTCGACCTATAGCATTATGCAATGTGATCTACAAAATCATATCCAAAGTCATTGCCAATCGTCTTAAACCTCTCCTCCCAACCCTAGTGTCAGAGGAATAGATAGGATATTTGGAAGGAAGACAAATTCTGGATAACATAATACAAGCACATGAAACGGTTCAATCACTCATTACCAACAAACAGGCTGGAATGATAATGGAGCTAGACATAGCAAAAGCCTATGACAAACTGAGCTGGTCATATATAAGGGCAATTTTAAAATCCTATGGCTTTGATCACGATTGGATAAAATGGGTTATGGTGCTAGTTACCACAACCAGTTGTTCAATTCTTCCCAATGGCGCTCCGTCCAAAACCTTCAAACCTTCTAGAGGTCTAGAGCAAGCAGATCCCCTTTCTCCTTTCCTCATCATTCTAATGATGGAAGGGTTAGGAAGAGATATCAGAGCTGCTAAGGAGGAAGGGATAATTCAGGGTCTGAGACTCACTAATGATGGGGACACAGTGACACATCAGCAATTTGTGGATGACACTATGCTTCAAGGCACTCCCACTGTTAAGGAAGCCAAAGCAATCAAGCAGATTCTGAATGAGTTTTCTAGGGCAGCTGGTACTGCGGTAAGTCTCACTAAATCAAAAATCTTCTTTTTCAATACAGATATTTCAATTCAAATAAATAAATCTTAGGCTTTCAAAGGGAGACACTGCCTGTGAAGTACCTGGGAGTGCCTCTTACTGACAAACCGCTTCACAAGGACATCTGGGAGCTCGTTCTTAATAAGCTAAAAGATAAGATCAGCAAATAGACAAATAGAGCACTCAATGTAGTAGGGAGACTAGTTCTCACTAAGGTTGTCCTACAAAGCATACCTATCTATATGCTATCTATTGTTCCAGCACCAGCCAGTGTAATGACCAATATAAGAAACATTCAAAGAGACTTTCTATGGGTGAAAGGTGAAGAGAAGAAGAAATGGGCCCTTGTGGCATGGAACAGAGTTTGAAAACCTAAGTCCCATGGTGGCTTGGGTCTTCATGACCCAAGAATTCTAAATAGAGTTCTTGGTGCCAAAATTTGGTGGATATGGTTGAAAGAAATTCAAGCCCCTTGGGCAACACTCTGGAAACAAAAATATTCTAGTGAATGGTAGGAGGAAAATCTAATCAGAATGACAGGACAGGTAAAAGGTTTTGCAATTTAGAATAGGGCATGGGAGAACAGAGCCCTAGTCCAAAACCATAGTTTCTGGGAGATCAGAAACGGGAACCTGGCTTGGTTTTGGGAGGATAATTGGCAGCAGGAGGACAATCTCTGAAGTGAGGAATTAACAGACATTCACATTGATACCATCAGCAAAGGACTAAAGTGGGTAAGTGACTATTGGGACCAAGAAAGGAATGATAAGAAATGGAGAACTTGGAAACTTCCAGGCTATAGTGGAATGGGCATGATGCACACTCAAGCCACAGCCCTTCAAGGTCTTTTAGACAAGAGACAAATCTTGAACACAAACTTGAATGATCAACTAAGATGGGGAAAAAACAAGACATGTCTCTTCAACCTTAAGGAAGCCAAAAGAATAGAGGCAGGGCTAAACCATCCCAACATTGATAAGACATGGAAAGAAATCTGGTAAAATCCTCATTGGATGAAAGTAAAATTGTTCAAGTGGCTGGTTGAACAGGACAAGATTCTGACATGGGATAACCTAAGAAGAAGAGGTTTTTTTGGCCCTTCAAGATGTCACTTATGCAGACAACAGGAAGAAACTACAAATCATCTCTTGAATAGATGCACTTTCACCACAACTCTTTGGAATTGGGTGGGAGAAGTTTTTGAGAAAACAAACAGAGATGCTAATGACATCATCACCACTTTGAAGAACTAGAGGAAACATCTCTCAAATAATGAGATCATAAACTCTGCCTAGATGCTGACCCCGTGATTCTTAATCTGGAATGTCTGGAAGGAGCGTAACAATAGAATTTTCAAGGAGAAAGTGAGTTTGGTGAGTAACATCCTCAAGTTGGTTCTTAAACAACTCAAAGAAACTATATATACCCTGGGAGGAGAAGCTACAAGTAAGCCTATTGAACAAAGAGAGACTAGAATATTGAAGAAATTAGGGCTCAAGGTCAATCCCCCTCAGGGTTCTAAGCAGATTATCAAGAAAACCTCAACAGAAAAGTCTTCGTGGCAACCCCCTTCTCATGGTTTTTTAAAATTCAACATAGACGAGGCTTCAAAAGGGAATCCAGGAGAAGCAGGTTGTGGAGGGGTTCTAAGGGATGAGGAAGGAAACATACAGGTCATCTTCCACAATTATCTTGGCAAAGCTACTAATAATATGGCTGAGCTCATGACGATGGAATCATGCCTGGAAACACTGCTCAAGTACAACATTCATAATGTCATCATTGAGGCTGATTCATAACTTGTCATTAACTCAGTAAAAAGGATAAATGCTGGAGCTGCTCCTAAGAAAATCTCAGAACATTAGCGGCTTCTGCAAGTCTACCAAAGAATCCGAGCACACCTAAGACGACTGAGAACCCTCAGGTTGGTGCATGTTCGTAGGGAAGCCAACAAAGTGGCGGACTAGCTAGCAAATGAGGGGGTACGAAATAAGCACATTGATCTCTACTGCTGGTGGGAGGAGATAATAGATGACAGGCTGAAGGAGGGTTGTTCATCTAGAACCCTTAGCGACTGACAGCAACATCAGGAACATCAGGATAATCAAGAGACCATTTTTGCTAACACAGAGCCTCAGTAACGGAGTACAGTTATTTTGGTTTCATCATGAAGTGTTTAGACATAAGTGAGATCCCTTTTAGGGGGCAGGTCTATGGCGGCCTATTTAACACGGGTAATGGCAATCTAGACGTCTCAGGGATCTTCATCTCCCTGTGGCCCATGAGCCGGAACCCGAATTTTCTCGGTTACCGCAAAATCACAACTTCTACTCTAGTGAACAGCTTTATGGCCATTACGGTGGTTTCTGGTATTTCGCGGGCTCATCAAGCAGGAAGCGGTTTTTCTCATTTGGGAGCGATTCCACTCACCATGCGACACATGGCTAGGGGCGGGGTGGAATTACCGCCTTCATCGCGCGTTAACTATCGGTACTCTTAGCCCGCGCAATATGATCTATAACCATTGAATCAAGCGCGGATATTCTACGACCAGGATTCTGCATGCAAGTTGGTGGCTCCACGTCAGGGGTTAAGTTTCGAGTTGTTCACAAGACCTCTCTGGGATCGTGCGCAGATGGTGGATTTTGGAGGGTTAAAGTGATAGAAGGCTAAGCCACAAACGGACCCGATAAGATTATAGATTATGGTCTAATGGTTTTATCGGGTCTGATTCTTTTGTTAAAAGGTGCTCTTGTTGGCCACCCGATATCTTTCTTATCCGCTGGATTTCCAGTTCATGACCAACGGTCAGTTTTGGACTGTAGGTCTGTTTTGGCGGGGTCGTGTCCTTGATTGTGCTTTGTCGTTTTGTGACCTTGTTCTGGGGTTGGCCTGTCAGATTGGCGGGCCCCTCAGCTATGGTCGCTTTGTATTGTATTTCTCTTTTTTTATTAAATAGAAGGATCCACTCTTGCCTTAGCAAAAAAAAAAGAATCTATACAAATAATAGTCCTTTTAATTTAAGGGGTTAGTTTAATTAATTATAAATAGGTGCTTGGTTTCAGTGTTTTTAAAAAGAAATGTACTAATTTACGTTGATTGATTTATTACAAATATTATCTAGGAAAGTGAAAATTATCCCTTAAATTTAACTAAAATATTTTTTAAGAAAAAAAAATAAAAATAAATAAATAAATTTTTTATAACCATGCAAATTAATTAATTAAAAAATAAATAGACAATGAAAAATGAATGCTGTTATAAATGTGGAGAGAATAGTACATGTGACATGTTCTCACTTGAATAAGTCCATAAATTGTTTAATAGATTATTTATCACATGCTAAGATAAATGTGGAAAGAATAGTACATGTGACATGTTCTAACTTGAATAAGTCAATAAATTGTTTATCACAACAATCTTAGGATTCCATGACCCCTAGTGATTTAGTA
Organism: Pinus taeda; assembly: GCA_000404065.3. Classification (NCBI taxonomy): domain Eukaryota; kingdom Viridiplantae; phylum Streptophyta; class Pinopsida; order Pinales; family Pinaceae; genus Pinus; species Pinus taeda. The sequence continues at coordinate 17,997 of APFE031476927.1, forward strand.
AATGCTAATGTGTATAATAAAGGATTACATGGCCACTAGTGATGTGTATTGGATCAATTGATGATTTCATATTTCGTATAATGAGTTGATGGTAAGAGAAAGTATTACGTGACCACTAATGATGTATATTAAATTAGTTGATGATGTTATATAATGACTTGATGGTAAGAGAGAGGTTAAGTCATTGGTGGATAAGTTTTAGTAAATAGATGTAATGGTAGAGGTGGGATGTAACTTGTTATTAGAAATAATATAGTTTTTTAATTTGTTTTTGTTTTGGACTGCTGAATTACTAATTCAGCAAGATATCAGAGTTTATAATTAATTTCTTTGAACTATTACTATAATCTTAATTTTTACTCCAAGGCCACAATCATGTGTCAAGATTATAAAGAATTAATATTGGAAATCCTAACCATTCAGTGTAATTTGGTCGGGACAAAATAATTTAGTTTTAATTCCATTCTATAAAATCATTATTTGTATGTGATATGATGTTTTATATCTTTGTTAAAAGTGATTTTGAAATTGTAATTTCAATATTATTTTAGGTTTCTTGAAACATTATTACAATTGTAGTAGAAACTAATGATGTCTTATGACATTAAAGTAGTGAAAGATGAGAAATTGTTCTTGTACGTGTTTGATTGGAGTTATGTAATGTTTATTTAGTTGTTAATGTAAGGATCCATTTTAGGGTCTTTTAACTAAAAACTAAATTTCTACGTGTCAAGTGATAAGAATCTTTTCAGTACCTTGGAGGAGAAGGATTTCCAGATGCGGATCGAGATGGGCGATGATGGAAAGTATTGTGTCTCAAGTGAAGGTACGGTTGTGTTTCAGAGGGAGCATGGAGCTCCCCTCACCTTGGTTGATGTAAAGTGTGTTCTAGATCTGAAGAAGAATCTTGTGTCGATTGTTGTGCTAGAAGATAAAGGCTATGATGTAGTCTTTAGCAAAGGAAAGGTATTCCTGAGGTATATCGACACTATATAGACAAAGCGAATAGGGATTCGAGTCAAGAATCTCTACAAGATGGAGGTAGATGATTGTGCTGCTTTGAGTTCCAAAGCAGAGATGGTACAAAGCCAAGATGTTGGTGAGCTATGGCATAGAAGACTGGGCCACTTGCACCATGGAGCCCTGAAGATCATGCAGCAGATTTCTACCGAATTACCCAAGGGAAAACTTGAGCAGACGAGTACATGCAAAGGTTATACCTTGGGTAAGTATGTGAAATCTTCCTTTCCGGATCGAGACAGTAGAGTTGGAGAAATCCTGGAGCGACTTCACTCAGATGTTAGAGGACCTTTCTCTACAGCTTCCACCGCTAAACAAAGGTACTATGTTATTTTTATTGATGATTTTTCTCGTAGATGCTGGATCTATTTTATGCAAAAGAAGGATCAGACCTTCTTGAGGTTTTGTGAGTTTAAAGCCTTAGCAGAGAAAGAATCAGGAAAGAAAATAAAAGCCTTGCGTAGTGACAATGGTGGAGAGTATGTCTCCCAACAGTTTAAGGAATTTTGCGCTGCAAAAGGAATTAAACAGGAATTGACGGCACCCCATAACGCACAGCAGAATGGGGTGGATGAAAGGAAGAACAAATTGATTGTGGGAGCAGCTCGAGCGATGTTGCATGACCAAAGCCTACTACTGCATTTGTGGGTTGAGGCATTCAATACAGCAGTATACTTGCAAAACAGAAGCCCGCACCGTATACTGGGGATGAAGACACCTATGGAGGCCTATTCTAGGAAGTGACCTGATGTAAGTCACTTTTGAATATTTGGATCATCAGTTTACTGTCATGTGACCAAAGATGCTAGGAAGACGCTAGACCCAACAGCTAAGTTGGGAATACTTGTGGGGTACACAAATAACCTCACAATTATTAGGTGTACCTTCCTTCCACTCAGAGGATTGTGGTACGCAGGGATCTGAAGTTTGACAAGTAGAAAGCCATGTGCTTATCACTTGAGAGGGAGCTTGAGTTGCATGCAGATGAGGAACTTTCAGTTCCTATGGAGGAGGAGCCTCAGATTGATGCAGAGCAGCCGCATACAGAGGATCCGGGAGTGGAGACATCCACTCATGCTGATACTTCCAGAGATGGGCGGAAATGCTCAAGGGAAGCTGACAGGTTGATGTTGGATGCATGGGAGAATGTGGAACAGCCATCTTCTCAGCGCAGACAGAGGAGGTCGCCAGAGCGGTACACTGGTTACATGGCCCTGGTTAGGGAATGTGTAGATTCCGAGCCTTCTTCATTCAAGGAGGCAATGCAGCAACTAGTGTGGGTTGATGCAATGGTGGAGGAGTATGACTCATTCAAGGTATGGACTATTAACTATTTGAAAGGGGGGCTAACCCTCCTGCTAAAAGCAATTTGCCTCTTCCGCAATAGAATTAGATAGATTGCGAAGGAAAAGCCAGAAAAACTACAGTCACTTGCAACAATTGCAATTCTTAGTCCATAAAAGATAGCAAAAGTTGTGATCTTTCATTAGGATAACCGAAATTGAGTATTACATATCTCTCCACTCCAAACCACCAAACATCGCTGAAAAATCGGTCCAAGGCATTTTAGAAATCTATTTGATTATGGACAAGATGAGGTCAAAGTGAGTGTGGATCCTTTTTGTCATCACAATATTTTAACAATAATTTTGGAGAAGTTTCAACATGATTCCAATTTTGCCAGGGTTAAGTTTCAAATGCTATTATTTTTAAGTAGATTTTAATGTTTAAAAGATTATGGAAAGCTGTGTTTGGAAGCATTTTAGTTGCATGGACACATTAATAAAATCTTTTTTTATCCAGAAAATTTTAAAGACTCTAATTTGAACAGGTTTAAGTTTTATGAAGTTCTTAAATTTAAATCTTATATATAGTTTTATAATATTTTAGAAAACTTATATAATCTAAAGTAAATTAGAATATTTAAAATCATATATACATACAACACCAACACACACACACACATATATATATATATATTAAAATAATTTTAAAAATAAAATAAGTTTGCAAAAAAAATAAAGTCATGTTTAATAGAATTATTTTTGTGTAGTGCAAATAGGTATGGAAAACATTGGATTTTCTACCTTGTTTGTGGGGCTTGTCTCCAAGGTTGGCCTCAATGTCGAAACAATTATTGTATTCTCAACTTTTAGACATAATATGTTGTAGTAATTGATGTTGATTTTTTACATTTTTGGTGATAGAATTTTCCCCTCAAGTTCGACATTTATGACTTGTCTTATATGCTATATTGTTCTTATAATGATGCTGATCGTGAATGTATTTCTCTAAATGCCCAATCAAAATAGTTTGATACAATTTGTTTAATAGTAATTATATTAAAATGTATTTATGTAATACAATATATCACAAACAAATAATTTTAAGTCAAAATTTAATAATTAAACTAAGCAACAAAAACACTAACTATACCCCACCATATCAACAATTCACATATCAATAATTTTACCTACGTTCCTTTCTTAATAACTACAGTGTTTTCTGAATGGAACCTTGAGATTTGTCGTTTCCCTCGTCCTGTACACCATGGACCCATCACCCTACGGGTTATGAAGCCTACGTTTGACATTGTAGTAGGTGAGATATATATATATATAGAGTGTGATGTTTGAGAGTGAAGTAAGCGATGAAAAAGCGGTGAGTGGAGTAGCGCTTGTAAGTTGATTATGATAGAGTCTTTGGAAAAAAAAATGATTATGGTAAATTTTAATATGACATGAGATATGGTATTCCACTTCTTAATAGGTGATGGGTGCTCAACATTTACTTTCACATTTTCCAACAAAACTCATTGGAATCTTTTAATTGTCACTATACAAGAAAGAGTTTATAGACCATTAACTCTTATGATGTGTCACCCTTTCAATTCTCATGTAAATGTCATAAACACCCATGATTGGAAATTGAACATTGATTTATTTAATGTCACACCACAAGTAAATCAACTAACTTTATCAATATTGGTTACTTTGTAGGTGGAGAATTACACTTTTCACTTAAGAAGAATATTTTACATGCCTCCAAGATTTTAAAGTTTTGGAACAAGAAAGTATTTTTATTTAATGTCACACCACAAGTAAATCAACTAACTTTATCATTATTGGTTACTTTGTAGGTACAGAATTACACTTACTTAAGAAGAATATTTTACATGCCTCCAAAATTTTAAAGTTTTGGAACAAGAAAGTATTTTTTCTTATTATTTTAGAGTGTACATTTTAAATCTTTATTGGTTAAAAGTTCTGGATATGACAAATTTCATGGAGGGGATGCAATACTTTCCCAAAAAAAAAAAAAATTGGAAAATGTTATTGGTTGTTAGTATAAAATGAACTCAGAAAGATATGGGTTTCATTATTAGTTATGATGTTGTTTCTTGTGTTGCTTATTCATTTACTCATTTTTTATTATATCAAATATGTTTATTTAAAGTAGTTGTATCTCTAAAAAAATTCATCACGTTAATACATGTATACATATAAACTATAAGTAAAATTTCATCAATAAAAAGATGAAAGGGGGTTGCATAAAACATTTCTTGTATCTTCCTAGTGAAGCAAATAAGTGGAATGGTATTCCATCTAACCAGTGATTCGCTTGCGATCTTCTTTTATAAAATATACCTTGAACCTTTTCTCTCTGATTTGACTATAACGAAATCTTTTGGAATAACTTTCATCATTATAAGGTCTTGATTCTCAAATTTGTTGAACAACAACTTTAAAGTTTCATTTCCTAAGTTTGCATGAGAGAGGAGGAGGATGGATATCTACAATAGGGCTTGTGCTTAATTCACTTTATCCTAGCCCATTACTTAACTTATTTTAATGGGCCCTCTTAGTTAAGTAAAACCATTAGGATCCATGTTTGTTTTCCTTATGGAGATTTGCAATGTGGATTGTGTTCAATTCACTTTATCCTAACCCATTACTTAATTTCTTTTAATGAGCCCTCTTAGTTAAGTAAATCATTAGGATCCATCATTATTTTCCTTTCTTCTACCATTTTTACCATTGTTTTCTCTTCTTCCACCGCTGCACTATAAACCATTTTTGCTTCCACTTGATTTTTAGACTCAACAACTTCCTTGGTTTTATCTTCAAAGGCATTGAGGTATCTTGCTTTACATATTAGAGGTAGGTTTATTCTTAAGTTGTAAACAATGATTTGTGAAAGTTTTAAAAAAAAATAATTGTTAGACCAAAAACCCATCAAGGCATCTAGTTCAAAGCCCATTGTTTAAACTCTAAAAAGCATATTCATTTTAATGATATATCAATCCATGACATCTAGATCTAGATAAAGTATCATCAACATGTGGAATAAGCATGTTATATTTGCTATCGTGAGCATCTAAATATGGAGCAACCTAATAATCATGAGAATCATTACAAACCTCAAACTTATATGTAATTTTAGTTTGAGATTACTACATCGAGTCAAAGATGAGAGAGTGGTTTCACAATAAGCTCCTAGTTTAATCACAACTTCATAATCCTTCTTCCTATAATACCAAAAATAACACAAGCTTCTTCTCACCTTACTCTACATATCCATCCTCATTTCTTTTCAATATTATCATTTACTTATTCTGAACATTGCTATATATTAAATAAATAAATAATTATTTTTTTTATTAATTAAAAAAAATTATTTAATAAAAATAATTATATAAAACAAGTGTACTATGCAGTGTTGTTTCTTAATATCTACGCCTTATGCAAAAAGTAATTGATAACCCCAAGTTGTTGTAACTAAGATAAAAAGAATACTACTACAACGTAAAAAATTGTCAATATTTATAGCAATTTTTTAACATGTCTTTCTAGGTAGATTACTACGTTGAGTAGCAAAATTATTTTTATACTTGTTATGTTAAATTTTATGAGAAACAAATCAACCATTATATTGATCTTTTTATGTTTTAAAAACTTATAGTTCTAGAATTGTTATACACACTATTGTTTTAATATATGAAGCATGCATCCATGTTTTCACTATATAAAATACACATCCAAACTTCATAACATATACCATGCACATCAATATATATCATAAATGTGGTGCGTCAATGTGTATTATTGATTTAATTTTCTAGTGCTTTCAATATATAAAATGTCGATAAAGGTGATTAGAAAAATAACTTTTATATACTATTGGTATGTTCAATTATTTGATTATTTATTTTAATAGTCAAAAAATTAATCATATACAATCACATAATGTTATTATAAATTATCCTTGCAATAATTATAATATTATTCCAAATAGCATTAAATTTAATGTGATTGGCATAACATAATAGTGATTGCTAAAGACATTATCATTGTTGAGCTTTTTAGAGTAAATTTATTATTTTCCTAAATCTCACACTAAAATCCAAAAGCTTGAGTATTTGAGACGATAAAAATGTCATATTTCATCAATTTAGAATAAATTATATATATATATATATATATATATATATATATATATATATATATATATATATATATGATAAAATATTTATTTAATTCATAATAATAGTAAATAATTATATTTTTATTTATTAATTATAATAGAAAGAAAATAAAAGTTATTAACTAATTATAATAATTAATAAATACAATATAATATTTATCAAAATTATAATAAGTAAATAAGAATAAAAAAGTTAGGAAACACCTAATAAAAGAACAAATGATAAATTAAATAAGATTATATAAATTAAAAAAGAGTCTTTAGTTTTACATTAATATGTTAAATTGGATTGGTTCATGTAAAATAAAATACATTTATTTTAATGTCTTGGAGAATGTTTGTTGTTTTAATTTCATTAATAATATAATTTAATGGGTTTCAAGAATGTCTCTCGCTGCGAGTGCCTATCACTGATGGATGTCAACACGCATTCAAGGTCAGAAGAGATCATCAACCAAATGGCCACGATTTTAACCTCCCGACACGCTTGGAAAAACCTTGAAATCATACCTGCGCCGGTACAATCTTAGACATCATACTTCACAATTAAGTCGCCCTACAAGATCATATTGGCTTCTCATGATAACTTGCAGTGGTTTCATGTGATGTGGGGCAAGGGTGGCATCATGGCAAGCTGACTACCTCCCTCAAGGTTATTTATATCATCTGCCACCTCCATGGGAGGTCAGCCATCCGAGAAAATATTGTGTGTGGGTTAATGAAGAAGGAAAATGCCCCTGATAATGCCCCTGATGTTGCTCCTTTCATCACACTCGGTAATTGACTTGTTCCTAAGTATTCTATTGTTGTCTCAGATGTGGAATTTCTATGTCACAACTGGATGGACTCTTAGTCATCCCTAGCCTCCAGTGCTAGCAGGATGGTTTTTGCACCTACAATTTCCTCTTGGGCTCACATTGTTTATCTTGCCCTCCTAAAACCTTCTATTCTTTCTTATCCTTTGCAGGATTTAGATGTAAAGAGACACAACTCGGTTTGGTTTATCTAGTTCTCTTCTTTTTTGTCTGTGAAATAATTTGGTAAGAGTCAGTGCAATTGGAGAAGGGTGGCAGAGCTCAATTGGAGAAATTTACATGGGTTCAACAAGTCTCAGCATTCATGTAAGGTTATGGTTTTTGAATTCTAGTATTTGGTATATAAAAAGTCATCCAAGAATCTTGAGTCACCATGCTTTGCATCAAGCCATAATTTGTGTCAATTTACTTTGACTGGTTCTCTCATAGGGTTAGGTCGGTGTTGGATGGATACCATCTCTGCGTGCAAATTAGAAGCCCTACCCGGTCTACAGATAACCACGACGGGGTCTCAATTGGTTTCTCAAAGGCGTATGGTCGTGGTTCTATGCAAATTCACAGAATTTCATCTTAAAGTATCAGGTGGAAGCAATGATAAAAGTCCTCTCTCCAGAGACATTGACCTCAAAGCATTGGGGAATTACTCTGGTCCCAGATATCCATGTGGCAGCCCATGATAGTGCTTTAATGGTCCAAATCAACAACGATAGTTGGTGCGTGATCAGAACTCTAGGTTAGCAACAACCTTGGATGGGTGATAGTTGGTCAATACGTGGTTAGTTTTATCATATTATTATTATTTGAAATGTATCATATTAGTTATGAAGCAATTAGAAATTTTATGTCTTGGTTCACATGGCTTTAAGGAGAAAAGCCATTATTTTTGCAATGATTTGCACAACAGTTCTCGTCTAGGTCCTCCTTTTTGGTCAGACAAGATAGTCAAGAAAAACATCACTAATCTCAAGAAGTTATTCTTGTATTATTGGGTCAGTTTCCCATAGGAAAACCATATGTGTCTTTTTGATTGAGTAATATAAAGACAAGCATTACACAAAAAAAAATGGGTTTCAAGAATGATGTTATAAAAAATGATATAGAAAAATTGAATAGTTATATAGATTCGTATATGAATATATTAGTTATATTGATGAGTTTTAAACACTAGAATAATTATGAAGTTGTACTGATTTCAACAATGCAATAATCCAATGATAATGAAAAAGTTTATTGATTTTAATAATAATATTACCATAAAGAATGTTAATCAAGAAACAATAGAATTGACCATATTAAATGTACTTGTTATGTTAATATTTTCATTTTAAACCTACTACAAAGATGTATAAAATATTTAAATATGTAAATGTCTTAAAACCAAAATCATAATACATTGAAAAATTAATATATAACTTCAACATGTATTATATATATTTTCAAAAAATTAGCAAGATTCTTAACCATAGATATTCACCCTCACTTTACCATGAAAATACTTAATCTGTAAATAGGCTTTGTTACAATATCATGGGTTATCAAGACCACTTATCAAGAAACCATAACTCATTTCATATGACACTTATTCATATGGCATTTTTTTAATTAATCAATTTAATTAAAAGGAAAAAAAAAGCATAGTAAATTTGTAAATAAAACTCAATCGTGTGAATAACTATTAAGAATATTCAACAAAAAATAAATTTCTACCATCCCCTGAATAATTAATGATAATTAAATTAAAATTCTAAAAGTTATATTTCAAAATAAACACCTTTATCTACCTAACAAAGAAAGAAATAGCTATATATTCTAAATTTTACTTTATATGCTTGTATATTGATTATATAAAATTGACATCGAATTCATACAAAATTTTACTTCTACATTTTTAAATCATTCTTTTTTTTAATACAATTAATTTTAAACACCCTCAAACACAAATATTAAAAAATTATATTTTAAAATATTTAATTAAAGCTAAAAATATTAACAATGAATATATCATTCTTTTTTATTTATTAATATATTTATCTTAAGTAATATTTTTAATTAAATTGTCCATGAGGTCTTGGATAGATGGTGATTGGGTGTTGTGTTAAGGCACTCCTTGATGTGAAATCATGGTTCAAAAAAAAAAATTAATCTATTTAATTTTTAAATTATATTATATTTTTTATAATTAATAAAAAAACATTATTAATAGTTAAGCAATGTCATGGTATTCTCCTGCACATTCAAATTCTCTCCGAAGTGTTGACCATCTATGAATCTGGCATCATTTATTCTAACACATCATACTCTTAAGAATATATTACTTTCATAAATCCACTCGCTAATATTGATTTTAAAAAAACGTTTGTTATATCTATATAATTATTATTTTTAAATTAATATATCATAAAACCTCTTCCAGATGTTGATCCAAAATCTGCATTTATATAGAGATAGACCATCTTAATTAATAAAAACTATTATATATTAAAATTGCAGTACGAACAACAAATTGTTCAAATTGTAATCCCTTTTATTTAGCAAAATCTTACACAGTAGAACATTTAATTAGTAAATAAACTATGAAGTAAATCTAAGTGTTTTATAGAATCTCCCCCTCCTCATTGGTTAACCCAAAAAATTTCTAACACATATTTGCTTCGTTGCAGAAATGTAGGCTATTTTTTCGACAATAATGTTCTACTCTTACGATACTACTCAATCCTATGATCAGTGACATATGAAATGAAATGAAATGATATTTTAATGTCCACAAGACTAAAAATAGTCTATGGGACTATTAGTTCCCTGCTTTTCGTCTTTTGCAATTCAATCTTTTTCTTGTTCAAATTGATGATGAGTTGGCCCAACTTTCTAACAATCCCCTCACTGAAAAGACAATGCAAAGAAACAGATGCTAGCATATTCCCATAAATTGTTGTGATGTCTTAGAATGCATCACATTCCAAAATGAAATCTGATTCCACTACCACAGATGTGCAAAATGTACACACCTATTCTTCCCAAGCTTCTTTAGGCCTTTTCCACTCTCCTATTTCACACCGAAGTTGATGCGAATTGGTTCTTAATTGAGTAATAAGAACCTTTGCCCTCCACAGAATGCTAGCTCCAATGAACTCTTTTTTTTGTATATGACACGTAGGGTTGAATTCCTCAATGTAGTACTTCTTCTTTCTACCCAGCTCTTTTCCCCATACCCGTCTACAAAACTTCTCCATAACAAAATCCTTTAGCTCCTTGCTATTTGTGGGATACGCATTGAGGTAGATATTCCATTTTTGCATCCATATGTAGTTTTGTTTCATCCATGTTTTCTTTCTTTCACTCGTACCTTCATTGAAGATAACATTAGGCCATCTAGCTACTCCCATTTGCTCAATTCTTTTAGATATCTTATGAGCCACACCATAGAAAATGCTTCAATGGGAGTTTCTCGTGTTTCACTCAATATTATCTCATAAGATACTAAATTTTTTATTTTGAACTTTCTCATGATCAAGCGTTTTTGGATTTTCTCAATTTGTTTCCATTTTGAGACGGGGGTGCTGCTAGCCCACAATTCACACCCATATAGCATCACTGGACAAAATAGGAGGCTAAAAAGAATTTCAGTCATTTTCCAATCCCATAAATTTGCCTCCCTAAATCTGTTTTGAAGAGCATATAATGCTTTCCACCCTCCTAAAATTCTCTTCTTTCTGCATTCCTCCCAATTAAGTTTGTTGTTGAAATCAATCCTGAGGGAATTGTACTCATTTACTTCTTCAAGAATGTTTTCTTCAAAGAAGAACATATGTTGGCTCTGCTTCCTTTTATTAGAGAAAACCATTATTTTGGTCTTGCTAGTATTGACTTGCATCCCTACTTCTCTACAAAAATGTTCAAGGGCATATAGGTGCATTTGCAATCCATGGGCCGATTTAGAAAGCAATACAAGATCATCCACATATAAAATAAGCTTTATCACAAACTCCCCCAGCCGGACACCATCTCCACCTTGCAAATTTATCCACTCTTCCAGTTTATCAATATATAAGCCAAAAAGAGTAGGAGATAGAGGGAAACCTTGCTTGACTCCAATGTCACTTCTAAAGCTTTCTGAAATACCTACTGAGTTTCTAATCTTGACTTTCACTTATTCATAAAGTCTATGGACAACAGCTCTATAATGCAAAGGAATTTCAAGTTCTTCAATTCTACGCCACAACTTATCTCTAGGGACTGTGTCAAAATCCTTTTTGAAGTCAAGAAAGCAGCAGAATGCTTCTTCTTTGTCCTCCCAAACCTTTTCAACAGTGAGTCTCAACGTGATACCATGATCCACTATACAGTGGTAAATTATAATATATCCAATTGTAACACTGCATTCTAAAAGTTGTAAATGTACCTTATTAGTGCTACCCAGTTATATTTATGTATTAAGGAAACCAATATGTATTATGTTATTGATCCATTACTGTACGAAGGTTGTATATGCTCATTATTGGATTTAAGATTCATTATTGCACAGGGTTGTATATATCCACTGTTGGATTTAAGCAAGTACATTATTTAACAATGGGCATATACAACCCTCGCGCATTAATGGGTCAATAGCATCATAAATATTGGTTTTCACGTATTAATCAGTTAAATTAATTACTCTACTAACGCTTAATTATAGGCATTGGACATCGAGTCGAATGAGTAGTTGTTTCTATTTACTCAATCCCCTAATAGATTGGTTTTGGATCTTGTTAGTTCTTTGCCAGTGAGAGAAGGGTGAAAATGGTTGGGAGGGGGTGATGAAAAGAGTAGTCTACCAAGGCCACAAATTCGCCCAGAAAATAGTGGAAATTCTAGCATGATTTTTATTAAAATCTAGCAGAAATTTTGGGAAATCTGGGTTACAACTATCAAACTTCAGGATTTTGGGTCCCCAAGGGGTTTTTGATGGTGCTAAATCCATTCCCACCATAAAAAAACAATTCAAACACTCATATGATCATAATTTTTAAAAAGAAAATTCGCTAGATTTCGGTGAAAAATAACTTTCCAGGCGAATTTGGTAGACAACGTTGTGGTGAAAGCAGTGTTTGTGGCAATGATGAGTGTATGGACCATTGTGAGTGTCACAAAAGGGATGGGATGCAACCAAGTGATGAGTGATACATCGCATCATACCATATCAAATGTATAAGATTTGTTTGTCATACCATCACAGATTATCTGGATAGTCTGTAGCACCTTTCTATCATTCCATTGGATTATCTAGACGATATAAAAATATATGGCCGATGGTTTTATTATTATTATTATTATTTTTTGAATTTTTAATATAATTTTATTTTTGATAAATAATTTTCAGACCGCACAAAAATAGTCATGTCAGTCTTTTTATCCATCAAAAAATAGTAATAAAAATTTTCAGAAAATAAAAATATATATTTTATATTATTAAATATTCATTATATATATATATATATATATAATTTAAACCAATTAATAGAAAGTCAACAAAATTTGACTTCAACAATTACAATATATTAGCTAATGCAAATATAATAAATAAAGAAAAAATTAGTTAAATAAAATAATAAATATAACATTTCAATAACAACTTATTATTTTCATGAAATTAATAAACTTAACTACTTAATTAATATAATAATAATATTGAATATATATATATACTAAAATTGTAATTATACATGCATGAATAGAACTTGAACCAAATGTCTTCAACAACTATGTCCTTGTGAATTAAGACTCAAAGCTAAAAGTTCAAACTAGTTATTCAATCTATGAGGTGTAGACCAGTTAGTTTGTGTGGGGTTTAATCCCCATTAGGTCACAAGTTCAAACCTCATGGGGAGGGGTTGAGGAGTGGAAGCCACTTTGGGGGAATGAAACTTCCCAAGGGATATCATTTTGGGATTCAATTGCGTTAAGTAAGTCATTCACGTATGACCATTTCCATGAGAGGTAGTCGTAACTGACTAATTTCTCATGATTTTTGAATTAGTTCACTTAGCACTCATTACATCGGGTGATGCTCACAGGGGTGAAGAAGTGGGATTGAAACTAGTGAAATGTGGAGAACGAATCACATAGCATCAATCATCACTTCCAGGGATGGGTGACCTCCTGGGAAGTCCTGGTTACCGGGTGCAAGCCTCGGAAGTGATGATTGATGCTATGTGATTCGTTCTCCACATTTCACTAGTTTCAATCCCACTTCTTCACCCCTGTGAGCATCACGCGATGCAATGAGTGCTAAGTGAACTATTCAAAAATCATGAGAAATTAGTCAGTTACGACTACCTCTCATGGAAATGGTCATACGTGAATGACTTACTTAACGCAGTTGAATCCCAAAATGATATCTAATATAATGCACTGCGTAAACCCCCATACTTAAATTCCCAAGGGATGTTCAGGCATGACCGAGCATCGTACAATCCTGGTGATAAGCATCCCATCGTAGGTGAATCGATCTTCTTCCAACCAATAAGCAGGTTGTCCTCGACCCAGGCTCAACCTAGATAAAACAAAAAACTTAGAACTCAAAGTTCAAACTACTTATTCAAACGACATGCCATACCATTTAAGTTTTTCAAAGATCAATGCAGATCGTATATTGGTTTTTTATAAAATAATATAAAATTAAATATGTTTGACTTTTTTGGTTAGAAAAAGTAAGGTGATTTTTAAAATGTTTTTTTAATAGAAAAATAAAATAGTTAAGAATTTGAATTAATTTATTTTTTTTTAAGTTTATAAACCAATTTTTATCCATGTATGATTATTATCAATATCTTCATATGATCATTTAAATAAATTTTATAATTAAATTTTTTATTTTTTATTTTTTTTTAATGGAACTTGGAGATCTGTGACTGCTATATCCATAGAATATTAGTACAAAGTAGATCCATTTGAAGGGATCACTTCCTACTAGATCAAGAATGGATCCTGACCCCGAAGGTGTCGAGAGAATTGAACCTGTGACCTCTCAATAACAAAAGTGCTTTAATGATAGAAACTTGATCAATTGAGCTAACCCTCAAGGCTACAATTTTTTCTATGTTATCATGAATTAGCTATAAATTTTGATATATATGGTAATATATAAGTTTTTATTTTTTTGAATTAGTTATAAGTTTTGATATATGATAATATATAAGTTTTTTATTATTTTGGTAATTTTTTTATCAATATAATATAGATATCATAATAGGTAGTGGTATTTTTAGTTTGAGAGGTTAGTTGAATTAGTTATAAGTACTTGGTTTGATTCCTCTGGGGTGAAATGCACTAGTTTACATTGATATATTTCTGCAGGATACCATCCATTAGCATGGGGAACTGTTACATGAGTTCACCCTTCAAGTTTTCCTTAGAAAAAAGTAGTGATCCTTACACAAACATAAATATTGATTAATTGGAAGATGAACAAGCATCAAATAATAATATGCATCACATTTGATGTATTAAAATAGTTATTATTCTTACTAAAATCTTTTTCCATTTTTTTTCCACATTGATTATGAAGTCTGTAGGTTTTAACTCTGTACAAAAATTATCTGCAAATGAATTCTTAAAAATAAAAATAAAAATACACAATGGTGAGAACATATATATACTATAATATAAATAGATATATATATTATATATATATATATATATATATATATAATAAATAAATAGTAATATAATATGACTATATATTTATATAATATATAATAATAAATACTAATACACAAATATTTTCCCGTGGAACCCAAAACTGGGAAAACTAGATTGATTTTTCATTATATTCCTTTCAATGTTACAATACATTATATACATGTCAAAGTGTTTATAAACCCCAATCCATTAACCCTGGATTAGAACATAATCGTAGTAACCTTTACTGGATCTACAAAGTACCATAGGCAAAACCATCATGCCCAAAACCATGCGCAAAAAGCAAAGCCATGCAGAGAACCATGGGTGGGTTTGCCCACCATCCTTGAGTCCGCCTAACCATTATTTGTTCTGCATAAAATAAAAAAATCCTAGGGCACTCCCCTAGACCATGTGCAGGGGGGATACTACCCCATGTAAACCCCCCGACAAGGGGACTACTACACCTGACGCAACGTAAAAGCACATGGAACTAGTCGTGGAAAGAATATAACACATACCCAACAAAGTAATATTTTTCTCAACATAACATATATACAATATAATTTTTTTCTCAATAGAAATGTTAGGGTTTTGGTGACCTTCAAATTAATGATATCTAAGATGCAATGACACCATAACTCCAAACTAATAAAAATACAATATTTTTGGAAGTGTAAGAAATCAAGGAAAAGAGATTCAATTTATAAAAATATAAGAATGTAAAAAAAAAACTTTTTGACGTATAAAAATTTGAATAAATGAAATTAAATATACTAGTTTATATCCATCTTAACTCTTGATCTATCAAGCGCCAAGAAGGATCAAATCTCTTGGGATGCAAACTTATTTTTGAATGCAAAATTTGAGAAAGGTTTGCACCTCGAGAGATTTCATCTCTCTTGACACTTAATAGGTTTGAAGTTAAGATGAATCTAGGTTGGTTATTAAAATATAATTAGAAAAACCACATGAAATGATGCTTCTTACAAAAATGTTAGTGACCTAACTATAATTGCAGGTTTATTTAAAACAATATGTTATTTGTTAACAACATAAACAATAAATAAATAAATAAAAGCCATAAAATTAAAAAGCAAAAGAAATTAAACATTAAACCCATAAAATAAAAAAATAAAAGAAATCCATCACTAAGACCATGAACATGAAATTATGGCAAGAATTAAAGGAACACAGAAAATAGAATATTGCATAATAGTTATGCTATTAAAAACAACTACTCATGTGTATGGTTCCATTATTTGATAAATAAGCTACTGAGAAAATACTCACATTCTCTCGACACAACAAGTTTTACTTTTATATTTTAAAATGATGGATAGTAGAGGAGATATAGCGAACAGATATGTAGATCTATATGCCATTATTATCGCAGACAGCACTACAAATTCCTTGTCATCGATCATTTTCATGATATTGTTCGATGTTTGGAAGCCCTTTTGGTGGCCCAGCCCTCTCACTGACTTGGACAATAAAATAATTTTGGTTGGTTTCAATTATTAATGGTTTGATTTCTTATCTGATTCGATGGGTTGAAGCCATGAATTGGGTCTAGCTTCTAGGAAGAAGCTAGACCCAACAGCTAAGTTGGGAATACTTGTGGGGTACATGAATACACCTCACAACTATTAGGTGTACCTTCCTTCCACTCAGAGGACTGTGGTACGCAGGGATCTAAAGTTTGACAAGCAGAAAGCCATGCGCTTATCACTTGAGAGGTAGATTGAGTTGCATGCGGATGAGGAGCTTTCAGTTCCTATGGAGGAGGAGCCTCAGATTGATGCAGAGCAGCCGCATACAGAGGATCCGGAAGTGGAGACATCCACTCATGCTAATACTTCCAGAGATGGGCGGAAATGCTCAAGGGAAGCTGACAGGTTGATGTTGGATGCGTGGGAGAATGTGGAACAGCCATCTTCTCAGCGCAGAGAGAGGAGGTCGCCAGAGCGGTACACTAGTTACATGGCCCTAGTTGGGGAATGTGTAGATTCTGAGCCTTCTTCATTCGAGGAGGCAGTGCAGCAACTAGTGTGGGTTGATGCAATGGTGGAGGAGTATGACTCCACCATGTGGAACTGTGCTTGGGATGTTGTCCCAAGACCTCAAGACAAGTCAGTAGTGAGTTTTAGATGGCTTTACAAGGTAAGCAGGCAGCTGATGGCAGTGTTGAGAAACACAAGGAAAGGTTTGTTGCCCGAGGTTTCTCACAGGCCGAGGGGATTGACTACAATGAGATTTTTGCTCCTGTAGCAAGGTACTCATCGATTAGATCGATATTAGCACTATCAACTCAGATGGGGTGGAAGATCCACCAGATGGATGTGAAGACAACATTCCTTAATGGGACGATTGAGGAGGAGGTGTACATTGAGCAGCCAGAAGATTTCGAAACCTTTGATAGCGAGTCGCATGTGTGCAGACTCAATAGGGCTCTGTATGGGCTGAAGTAAGCACCCTGTGCTTGGTACACCAGGATCGACAGCTATTTCACCGAAATGGGCTTCACCAAGAGTGAAGCAGATGCGAAACTTTACCACATCATGGTAGAAGGTAAGCCATTGATCCTTGTACTTTATGTCGATGATCTGATTTTGACAGGTGATGATCAGCTGATACAATCTTGCAAGGAGGACCTTGCAAGAGAGTTCAAGATGAAGGACATGGGCCTTATGCACTACTTTCTAGGCATGGAGGTGTGGCAAAGAGATGGGGAAGTATTTGTGTCTCAAGGCAAGTATGCCAATGAGATACTCAGGTGCTTTCACATGGAGAAGTGCAAGCCCATGCAGACTCCTCTAGCTAGGAACTGGAAGGAGGAGGATGCTACTTCAAGTGAGGTAGTAGCTGCTACTTTTTATCGGTAGCTGGTGGGTTCACTTATGTATCTGGTGAACACAGGACCCGACTTATGCTTTGCGGTGAACCAGCTGAGTCAAGCTATGGTTCAGCCTACCAAACTATTTTGAAAGGCAACGAAGCATGTGATGAGATACCTCAGAGGCACATCTCAATTTGGATTGTGATACAGACGAACAGAGGGAGTGAAGCTTCAGGGCTTCACAGATGCGGATTGGGTAGGGAGTCCATCAAACAGGAAGAGCACTTCTAGAGGAATCTTCAACCTTGGTTTAACTGCAGTTTCCTGGTATAGCAGGAAACAGAGATCAGTTGCACTTAGCTCAGCAGAGTTTGAATACATGGTTGCTAGTCATGCTGCATGTGAGGCCATTTGGATGCAAAATATTCTAGTGGTATTGTTTGGTCAGAGGATAGATCCTATAGTGATCTACCGTGATAATCATAGTTGTATCAAACTCTCTAAGAATCCAGTTTTTCATGACAGTTCCAAGCACATTGATATCCGGTATCACCATCGTCAAGACTGTGTGTTCAAGAGGATCATGTTGTTGCTATATGTTTCGACCGAGGAACAGGATGCAGATATTTTGACAAAGGCATTGTCAAAATGAAAGTTTGAGTTCCACAGAGACAAGATTGGGCTTACTGATAATCCCTTTCTTGTTGAGAGGGAGTGTTGAAGATAGCAACAAGAAATGCTAAAAATAGAAAATGCTAAAAATAGCACTGCTATAAATAGAAATTTAATCCAGTGTTGAACTTAGCTACAACGGATGAAAAGTGAAAGTGCTAAAAATAGCTTTTCTATAAATAGAATTTCAAGATAGCTTCCTATTTTAGTCAGTCCCTAAACTATAATAGGAAGTAAAATTCGAATTTGATATTAACAACAGTTTGAAAATTAATTAATTAATTCATCTTGAGTTAATTAGTTAAGGAAAATCAAACTTGAAGTCTATGTGGGGATATGCAACAGTTTCTCCATTAATTGAGGAATTTATCCATTAGTTAAAGAGATAAGGATGAGTTCTAATTTGAGATGTAATTAGTTGGCCCAATTAACTAAGTCAAGTCTAGTTAGATTGATTTAAACAATTTGTTTAAATTAAGTAAGTTCAGTTAGTTAATGCATGCTTGCATATAACTTCTACTCTTCAGTTAACTGAATATTCTCTCATACATAACTCATGCATGTCAGTTCAGACAAAGACCTAGTTGAGATCAGATGGAGGGACAGTGCACTGTCAGTTGCTAGGATATTCCTTAGTGAATATTCCTTGATTGTAGAAGGATTTCTATCCAAGAGAATTATGTTGTTACTTCTTCTTGTTCAGTGAGTGTGATGGGGCCAATTCACACACGTGGCTTCACTAGACCCCAAGAAAAATTGCGCAAAGAAATAGGGGCTTGGAGGACTCGAGGAGGATATATACTTGTCTATTGAGGCTATGAGCTTCATTGTTTGATTACAGAGAAAGCAAGAAAGCTTTTGAGTTGATTCTTTTTGTAACTTGGACAAGATTTCCACTTGTATGATAATACAAGGTTGGGGTTTTAGGCTGGTGCTTTCCCCTGGTTATATCTTCTGTGTTATGTGTGATTGACTTCTTCTTATCAGTTATATGTGTTCTTATTGGTGTTTCTCAGTTCCATTAAGCTTCCGCATAATTGTTTGTAGAAGTAGATCAAGTATTTTTATTTATAATATAGCATTATTAGGTGATCTACAGGTGGGAATTTCTACACTCCTTTAACCACTTTGAGGGTTTGGTTCTTCCATAACTCCTTCTCCTCTTCTCAAATTAGACCTTGTAATCATTCGAGAAAACACTTGCAAAAAATATCAAACCTTCAAAACAACCATGCTCTGATACCAAACTAATCTAAAATTAAAAATTGAAGGTTTCTTGAAAAAGTTTGCAAGCTAGTTTATGTCTTGTGGGCAATGGATCGAAATTGAAAAAGAACAAAAACTTATTAAACTTAGTTAAGTTTTGTGGATTTAAACAAAGAAAAAAGACAACATGCAACATCACAAAACAACAATTTGATGACGGAGTTCACCCCTCCTGGGCTACATCTTCGAGTCCAACTTCCAATGTTGGCCCTTTAAATTATATGCTCAAAATGTCAAATACATTAACATACAATGCTCAAATAATAAAAATGATGTTGCCATTGTGTCCAAAGAACCCAAAAACCCTGTGTAGGCTCTTCTTGGGCTCAAAAAGGCTAAATAATGGCCAATTTAGATCTCCTTTTTTATTTCCATGTTAATTGTCCTACAAAATGACCTCCTTGTCAAAACTAGCAACAAAATCCATTTTGGTGGAATTGCTAACCGACAAATTGGCGCGGGTTTGACGACATGTCCACCACAAATGATGTAAATTGTTGAGTCACTAAGCATGCCAATAGGATCACGCTCTTGTTCCTCCGCCCTCGGTTGTGGTCATGTGCCAATAATGTGACTAGGGGCGCACGCTAGAGGTGACGTGCCCGGCCGGCCCCAAAACCTAGTCATGTGATGGTTCCAAGAACCATGGGTTGGGCACGGGCAAGGTGCGCCACACCCACCCCTCTTGTTGTGTTCGTCGTCGGTTACGGTATATGCATTGGAACCAGGGGTTGGACCTAACTCCCTGCCCCCTCCGCCTTCTGTTGTGTTCATAATAGCATCCATACAACCCGGGGTCGGGGCAGGTCGGGCAAGCCCGCAGGCCCGACCCCCCCCCCCCCCAAATGCTAGACAGTATTAATTTAAATATAACTGACCCATACATATATAATAAGAATTAAAATGACGGAATGGTAAGGCAGACAGTTATTTGTTGTGAGGTCACGGGGTCGAACCTTGTCGAGGTTGATCAGTCACTCCAAAACAATTTACACAAAGTTCGAGGGCCGCATGTTGCCTCCCAATTGGCCAAAACCAAAACTCACCAACCAATAAAAAAATTGCCAAATTGCCTTGGACGATCATGCCACATGTCAACACAGGATTGGCCCATCTGACCACCATACTGCACAGTCAGTTGTTGACATCGACGCCACGTCATCATACAGGCTGCTCGGTCAACCCTACAAGTTGACTTTTTAGTTGTTTGCCAAACACTTCGGAACATGTTAACTTTCGCATACAATGTTGGATTGAGGTGATTCAGGCGTCGTTGGAATCAAAATGATGAGATATACGATTTGGCACTGGTTTCAGAATATTTTGAGAACTTTGAATTTTTAGCATATTTTTTATCCCCTAGATCAGTTTCAAAACTACGTAAAGAAATAAAATGACACTACTCTGTAGTTGAATTATATTCACTCCTTAATTAATATTTTAAGGGCTCAACTGCTAAGGGAATGACTTGAAGTTGTTTGATAGAATTTGAATACCCTTAAGATCAATTAGGAGCTCATATATGTTAGTCCTGGCCATGCATTCCTTTTCATATTTAGGGGAATCACACTTTAAATAGCATTAAATAGTTACAATAGTTAAGGTCCCCCAAAATTCCAACAATAAGACTAGGGGTGATTTACACAAACACAAAAACACTCCCAATCGATCATGGAAAATGGGCTTGGATACAATATGAACTTTCAAAATTGTGAGCAGAGACCCATAAGCATCCCACAAGGTTATGATGTCCTTAGATTTTACCAGAATTGAGTATGTCTTCCGAAGCTTTTCCATGAGTAAAAAGGGAACTATAGATCATTAATTTTAGTTCCTAAGTATGATTCCTTAGCTTAAATATGCATACTTGGATTAATGGAGAAATCTAGCTTTTCTGTATTAATGTATTTGGTTGTTTGTTGTTGTACCTAGGATTGAGATCCTCTATTTAGGTCTTATATCCTATTATTTAGGGAGTGGTTCAAACCACCCAACTAATGTATGATTTTATATGTACAATATTTTCATTGAATGAAGTGTGTTGAGTGCTTAGGAATTCTCCATGTGAAGGTTGACTCACCCGGAGAGCCTCTTGATTTTATCTCATACTTGTCTCCTTTAATTTTTAGTGTTTGTAGGGTACTTAAGTCGACACATCGAGGTAGAGTTGCAGGGAGAAAAACATGAGTACATAAGTGAATATAATACATCATAACATCAAATGTTCTTGGAAGACTATAATCTACTTAATTTTGTTATATTATTTTATGATTGCAATAGTGATGTCTAACAACAAACCTAGTAATACAACTTCCAATGGCCTCTTCAGAGACTAATTTTGACAACCCAATTTATTTATCCGTGATATAAAAACCATTATCAATTAATCCACACATGACATGGAATATCATATTATGCAATATAACAGGTGCATTTACAACTAAAGAATATCAAATTAAAATAATTACAAAGATTTATCTGAAATATTTAACCTGGAACTAAAGAAGAGTGTGTGGCTTTCCACCTGACCATAGGCTTAGCTAAGTCTATCTTGCATATAGCTGGCCATACCCTAGCCAAGCCATGATACCACCAAGAGAAAACTCTAGTTCTCAAGGGATTATTTTAATTATGACAGACACCCCTTACCCATTGGGTCAAGGTTCAACATCGTTTAGGTATGAAATTCAATTGTCCTAGAGAGGTTTATCTACTAGAAAATATCAACAAAGACCCACTCATGAATCTGCTTGATTCTCACTTGCAAGTACTCTTTTCTCCCGAAAAACTCTTAGATAACTCACTCGAGGCCCTCAACACCCTCCCAACACTTGGTAAAACATGATTGCTTTCCTTCTCTTGCATGTCTTTTTTCTAGCTAAAGAAAAATCTTCCTTTTCAAAGCTTGATTGGGGATTTCATGGGTTAATTTTTAACACTCAAGATTGGTACTAGTCGTACCCATCTCTGACCATTTTCAATTGCCCACTCCATCCCCATGCTTCCATAACTTTTGGTAGTTGGTTACTTAGCTACCCAACTCCCTTTGTTAACAACTTCTTTGGGGAATGGAGAAAGAAGGAAGAATTTTCAACTTCAAAAATTGGCACTCTTACA
Source organism: Pinus taeda (assembly GCA_000404065.3). Classification (NCBI taxonomy): domain Eukaryota; kingdom Viridiplantae; phylum Streptophyta; class Pinopsida; order Pinales; family Pinaceae; genus Pinus; species Pinus taeda. Next base: position 40,869 of record APFE031476927.1, read on the forward strand.
AAATGCGTTTTTGGAACTTGTTGCTATATTTTTAGCAAGCAAAGAGATTTCCCAACCTCCTCGCTAATTCCCACTTATAATATCATGCCTCGTATCAACGCTCCACCCTTTAGTCAATAAGTTAATAGTTTTTCATTACTTAATAAAATATTTACATATTTAAACATTTACCTATATTTAAACATTTACCCATATCAACTGGAAAATTCACTAGAACATATATGTTACAATTATAACGACACTAAATCATAATTAAAATTATAAAATGAGAAAAAATAAGATATTACATTTTTATATCTCTCGAGGAAAAAACAAATAAATTATAAGATAATTTTTTATATTGACATCCCTTCTTATTAACTTTTAAAAATAGGTTATTAATGTTTTTTTTAATTATTTTTATAAATGAACTTTGTTGGAGAGAAAGGTCTCGAATAACTCTCGAGAGAATATATCATTTAACATTTTATGAGAAATATTATGCCATGCTTGAGCTACTTTAATAGCCACAAACTCTCACTAGCGTATATATCATTGAACTTTTTATGAAAAATATTATTCTATGCTTGATCTAATTTAATAGCCACTAACAATTCTATTATTTCACATAAATGAAACCTGCCATATCAAACTTCAGAGAAAATATCATCACTTCGTTTTTCAGCAAGGATAACATAAATATTATTATTATATAATTTTTATTAATCAAATTTAATTGAGATAGACATTTTTTAAATTATGGTTTTTTATGGTATATATAATTTTGTTTATTGGGTATAGAATAGATGGTGATGGGGTGTATTGTTAATTCACTTCATGATATGAAGGTTACTAGTTTGAAACTTCGTGGGCAAAAATCCAGTCATGTTAAAGGCTGGTGTGGCCCAGGCCGAGTGCGATCCCCTGGTGATTTTGACGGCTTAGATGCCACAAGTCAAGCCTGAGGTAATCTTTGATGAACTCAAACAACTTTACAAAACAAAACAAAAAAACACAATTTTATCACGGTTTTCTCTTTTTCACTTTAATATAATTTAGTTTTAGTATAATCTCTCTGTTATACGTTTTGGAGGGTTTTCTGGTCTATTTTCCAATATAATTTGTGTAGAATCTAGCAGCGATTTGTTAAAATCACAAATTTAAATTATGAACTCTTCACAATCCAAATGCCCCATAAGTTTTTCAGGGAATCTAATCCAATCAATCCAGATATACAATTAAAACTGATTTCAAATAACAAAAATCAAAATTACAAAAACAAATCAGTAGAGTTCCACGTAAAACTCAAAACAATATATATAATATTTAAATAACACCTCTATTTTTATTTATCCATATAATTTAATACAAATAGTAATAAAATTTTGGTTCACACGACTTAACTATTTTGTCGTGGTTTTCTACTTTCACTTTAAAATTTTATTCACATAATTTAACTCACATACTTTCATATATTTTAACTCACTTATTTTTTTAAATACCTTTTATGTTTGCTTGCATAAATATTTTATTGGGTATTTTAAGTTCGATGTTTGTAGTAGTAGAGTAGTAGTAGTAGTAGTAGTAGTAGTAGTAGTAGTAGTATAGTAGTATAGTAGTAGTAGTAGTGTAGTAGTAGTAGGTAGTAGTAGTTTATTTGTGAAATAAGAAATTATATAATAATTATTTTTAGATTAAGATTAGTTATTGAATTAGTGTATAAGACTATTTTAAATTTAAACCTATAATCTCTTATTATCTTTGGAGGGTATAACCTTTTCAAAAATATATTGACTCTTTAATTAGTTTATTGTTGATCAAAAAAATTTAAATTATGTAAAGTGGACATTAGACCATAAAAATATTTTTTTTTTTTAATTATTAAATTTTTTTATTTAGTTTTTGATTGGTGTAGAGAAGTTGGAGTCTTATTTAGTAATTACTATTTCACATTTAGCATTAAGGACTTGTCACATCAATCTCAGAGTTAAAGTACTTGGGATCCTCCGTTTGTGTGTGTGATATTACATGCTCTGCCTTCGGGGTCCTTGTCAACTGACTATCGCAACCAATATTCACCCAAACTTCAGTACGAATGTTACTCAGCACCCAGACTCCAACGTCGGCATGAAGTTGTAGCTCAAATTTGACAAGAGTGTACCAACAAGCTCTTTCCCTAGCTCCACCTCACACAGTCGTTAGCGCCTTAGCCCATCATCCGACAACTATAATAAATTATATAGAGGACAACAATTATTCATGCATAGAGTGGTGTTGTTGACAGCAAGTCATGGATTTGAATATCTTAACAGTGCATAGCCTTCATTAACCAAGATACGTGATAATTAATATTTCATTTATTTGCTAATTTATTTCCTATCTCTTTTAATTCACAGTGTTACATATTTGGTATTCACTTTGAAAAACTAGCAACACCACCACCATGCTTCTTTATCCATTGAAATTATGAGGAGATCTGTCCATATCATAATTTTTTGTGACAATACACTAGCGTAAAGAACTATCAATTCGGTAATTAAATGCATGATTATCATCTGACTTCGCACTCTTCAACCTTTTGTAGATTGTCATACACACTATTGCGCGAAATCACCAGAAAAAACAGAGGTAGCGAGAACTAGTTGCGAAAGAACACCTGTAGCAAGTAGTGGGAACTGGTTGTGAAAGAACACTTGTAGCATCTGTGTAGTTGATTCAAGGTATGACTTGTCCCAGTATTGACTTGAATTGTCAATGTATTATGTAAAGAACTTTATTTTATTTAGAGTAGTATATCTATACAGTAACGTATTTGATTTCAGCTTTTCAGTTTTCTTGAGATGCCATCAATTGTGTGTTCTTTTAGTCGTCTAGTTTTTATAAATTGTTACTTTCAATTTCCAAGTTTTCTAGTTCATTCTCAAACGATGTAGCTCATTCAAGGTATGGACTATTAACTATTTGAAAGGGGGGCTAACCCTCTTGCTAAAAGCAATTTGCCTCTTCCGCAATAGAATTAGATAGAATGCGAAGGAAAAGCCAGAAAAACTACAGTCACTTGCAATAGTTGCAATTCTTAGTCATAAAAAGATAGCAAAAGTTGTGATCTTTCATTAGGATAACTGAAATTGAGTATTACATATCTCTCCACTCCAAACCACCAAACATAGCTAAAAATCAATTCAAGGCATTTTAGCAATCTATTTGATTTTGGACAAGATGGGGTCAAGTGAGTGTGGATCCTTTTTCTCATCACAATATTTTAACAATAATTTTGGAGAAGTTTCAACGTGATTCCAATTTTGCAAGGTTTAAGTTTCAAATGCTATTGTTTCTAAGTAGATTTTAATGTTTAAAAGATTATGGAAAGTTGTGTTTGGAAGCATTTTAGTTGCATGGACAGGGTAATAAAATCTTTTTTAATCCAGAAAAAATTAAAGACTCTAATTTTAACAGATTTAAGTTTTATGTCTTTATTTTCATTTTAATGTTTAGAAGTTCTTAAATTTAATTCTTATATATAGTTTTATATATTTTAGAAAACTTATATAATCTAAAGTATATTTAAATCTTTTTAATATATATATATTTATATATATATATATATATATTATATATATAGTTATATATATAATTTTAAAAATAAAATAAGTTTGAAAAAAAATAAAATCATGTTTAATAGAATTATTTTTGTGTAGTTTAAATAGGCTTGGAAAACATTGGATTTTCTACCTTGTTTGTGGGGCTTGTCTCCAAGGTTGGCCTCAATGTCGAAACAATTATTGTATTCTCAACTTTTAGACATAATATGTTGTAGTAGTTGATGTTGATTTTTTACATTCTTAGTGATAGAATTTTCCCACTAAGTTCGACATTTGTCTTGTATGCTATATTGTTCTTCTAATGATGTGGGTTGTAAATGTATTTCTCTAAATGTCCAATCAAAATAGTTTGGTACAATTTGTTTAGCAGTAATCATATTAAAATGTATGTATGTAGTACAATATATCACAAACAAAAATTTTTAAGTCAAAATTTAATAATTAAACTAAGCGACAAAAAACACTAACTATACAACCTACTTTCCTTTCTTAATGACTACAGTGTTTTCTGAATGGAACCTTGAGAAAGGACCCATTTTACCATAGACATTAAAATGAATGATATGGCATAAAAGTCTTAATGTGATTCATGTCCTTAAGATTTGTCGTTTCCCTCGTCCTGTACAAAGTCTTTGTTATTGCTTGAAATATGTCGATTACACCATGGACCCATCACCCTACGGGTTATGAAGCCTACGTTTGACAGTGTAGTAGGCGATATATATATATATAGAGTGTGATGTTTGAGAGTGAAGTAAGCGATGAAAAAGGGGTGAGTGGAGTAGTGGTTGTAAATTGATTATGATAGATTCTCTGAAGAAAAAAAATGATTATGATAAATTTTAATGTGACATGAGATATGGTATTCCACTTCTTAATAGGTGATGGGTGCTCAATTTTACTTTCACATTTTCCAACAAAACTCATTGGAATCTTTATAATTGTCATTATATAAGTAAGAGTTTATAGAGAATTAACTCTTATTATGTGTCACCCTTTCAATTCTCATGTAAATGTCATAAACACCCATGATTGGAAATTGAACATTGATTAAACAGACAAGACTCTGATTTATTTAATGTCACACCACAAGTAAATCAACTAGAAGAATATTTTACATGCCTCCAAGATTTTAAAGTTTTGGAACAAGAAAGTATTTTTATTTAATGTCACACCACAAGTAAATCAACTAACTTTATCATTATTGGTTACTTTGTAGGTACAGAATTACACTTTTCACTTAAGAAGAATATTTTACATGCCTCCAAGATTTTAAAGTTTTGGAACAAGAAAGTATTTTTTCTTATCATGTTGGAGAGTGTAGATTTTAAATCTTTATTGGTTAAAAGTTTTGGACATGACAAATTTCATGGAGGGGATGCAATAGTTTCCCAAAAAAAATAAAAATTGGAAAATGTTATTGGTTGCTAGTATAAAATGAACTCAGAAAGATATGGGTTTCACTATTACTAATGATGTTGTTTCTTGTGTTGCTTATTTATTTACTCATTTTTAATTACATCAAATATGTTTATTTAAAGTAGTTGTATCTCTAAAAAATTTCATCACGTTAATACATGTATATATATAAACTATAAGTAAAATTCCATCAATAAAAAGATGAAGGGGGTTGCATAAAACATTTCTTGTATCTTCCTAGTGAAGCAAATAAGTGGAATGGTATTCCATCTAACAAGTGATTCGCTTGCGATCTTCTTTTATAAAATATACCTTGAACCTTTTCTCTCTGATTTGACTATAACGAAATCTTTTGGAATAACTTTCATCATTATAAGGTCTTGATTCTCAAATTTGTTGAACAACAACTTTAATGTTTCATATTTTCTTAAGTTTGCATGAGAGAGGAGGAGGATGGATATCTACAATAGGGCTTGTGTTTAATTCACTTTATCCTAGCCCATTACTTCACTTATTTTAATGGGCCCTCTTAGTTAAGTAAAACCATTAGGATCCATATTTGTTTTCCTTATGGAGATTTGCAATGTGGATTGTGTTCAATTCACTTTATCCTAACCCATTACTTAATTTCTTTTAATGGGCCCTCTTAGTTAAGTAAATCATTAGGATCCATCATTATTTTCCTTTCTTCTACCATTTTTACCATTGTTTTCTCTTCTTCCACCACTGCACTATAAACCATTTTTGCTTCCACTTGATTTTTAGACTCAACGACTTCCTTGGTTTTATCTTCAAAGGCATTGAAGTATCTTGCTTTACATATTAGAGGTAGGTTTATTCTTAAGTTGTAAACAATGATTTGTGAAAGTTGAAAAAAAAAAAATTGTTAGACCAAAAACCCATCAAGACATCTAGTTCAAAGCCCATTGTTTAAACTCTAAAAAGCACATTCGTTTTAATGATATATCAATCCATGACATCTAGATCTAGATAAAGTATCATCAACATGAGGGATAAGCATGTTATATTTGCTATCATGAGCATCTAAATATGGAGCAACCTAATAATCATGAGAATCATTACAAACCTCAAAATTATATGTAATTTTAGTTTGAGATTACCACATCGAGTCAAAGATGAGAGAGTGGTTTCACAATAAGCTCCTACTTTAATCACAACTTCATAATCCTTCTTCCTATGATACCAAAAATAACACAAGCTTCTTCTCACCTTACTCTACATATCCATCCTCATTTCTTTTCAATATTATCATTTACTTATTCTAAACATTGATATATATTAAATAATTAATTAATTTATTTTTTAATAATTAAAAAAAATATTTAATAAAAATAATAAAATAAAACAAGTGTACTATGCAATGTCGTTTCTTAATATCTACGCCTTATGCAAAAAGTAATTGATAACCGCAAGTTGTTGAAACTAAGATAAAAAGAATACTACTACAATGTAAAAAATTGTCAATATTTATAGCAATTTTTTAACATATTTTTCTAGGTAGATTACTATGTTGAGTAGCAAAATTATTTTTATACTTGTTATGTTAAATCTTATGAGAAACAAATCAACCTTTATATTGATCATTTTATGTTTTAAAAACTTATAGTACTAGAATTGTTATACACATTATTGTTTTAATATATGAAGCATGCATCCATGTTTTCACTATATAAAATACACATCCAAACTTCATAACATATGTTATATACGATGCACATCAATGTATATCATAAATGTGGTGCGTCAATGTGTATTATTGATTTAATTTTCTAGTGCTTTCAATATATAAAATGTCCATAAAGGTGATTAGAAAAATAACTTTTATATACTATTGGTATGTTCAATTATTTGATTATTTCCTTTCATAGTCAAAAAATTAATCATATACAATCACATAATGTTACTATAAATTATCCTTACAATAATTATAATATTATTCTAAATAGCATTAAATTTAATGTGATTGGCATAACATAATAGTGATTGCTAAAAACATTATCATTGTTAAGCTTTTTAGAGTAAATTAATTATTTTTTTAAATCTCACACTAAAATCCAAAAGCATGAGTATTTGAGACGATAAAAATGTCAAATTTCATGAATTTAGAATAAATTATATATATATATTATATATATATATATAGTATTATATATATGATAAATATTTATTTAATTCATAATAATAAGTAAATAATTATTTTATTTATTAATTTATAATAAGAAAATAAAAAATAAAATATTAATTAATTATTAATAATTAATAAATACAATATAATATTTATCAAAATTATAATAAGTAAATAAGAATAAAAAAGTTAGGAAACACCTAATAAAACAACAAATGATAAATAAAATAAGATTATATAAATTAAAAAAGAGTCTTTAGTTTTACATTAATATGTTAAATTGGATTGATTCATGTAAAATAAAATACATTTATTTTAACGTCTTGGAGAATGTTTGTTGTTTTAATTTCATTAATAATATAATTTAATGGGTTTCAAGAATGTCTCTCACTGCGAGTGCCCATCATTGATGGATGTCAACAGGCATTCAAGGTCAGAAGAGATCATCAACCATTTGGCCATGATGTTAACCTCCCGACACGCTTGGAAAAACCTTGAAATCATACCCGCGATGGTACAATCTCAGACATCATACTTCACAATTAACTCGCCCTACAAGATCATATTGGCTTCTCATGATAACTTGCAGCGGTTTCATGCGATACGGGACAAGGGTGGCATCATGGCAAGATGACTACCTCCCTCAAGGTTATTTATATCCTCTGCCACCTCCATGGGAGGTCAGCCATCCAAGCAAATATTATGTGTGGGTTCAATGAAGAAGGAAAATGCCCTTGATGTTGCTCCTTTCATCACACTCGGTAATTGACTCGTTCCTAAGTATTCAATTGTTGTCTCAGAGGTGGAATTTCTATGTCACAACTGGATGGACTCTTAGTCATCCCTAGCCTCCAGTGCTAGCAGGATGGTTTTTGCACCTACAATTTCCTCTTGGGCTCACATTGCTTATCTGGCCCTCCAAAAACCTTCTATGCTTTCTTATCCTTTGCAGGATTTAGATGTAAAGAGACACAACTCAGTTTGGTTTATCTATTTCTCTTCTTTTTTTTCTGTGAAATAATTTGGTAAGAGTCAGTGCAATTGGAGAAGGGTGGTAGAGCTCAATTGGAGCAATTTAGATGGGTTCAACAAATCTCAACATTCATGTAACGTTGTGGTTTTCAAATTCCACTCTTTGGTATATAAAAAGTCATCCAAGAATCTTGAGTCACCATGGTTTGCATCAAGCCATAATTTGTGTCAATTTACTTTGACTGGTTCTCTCATGGGGTCAGGTCAGTGTTGGATGGATACCATCTATGCGTGCAAATTAGAAGCCCTACCCAGACTACAGATAACCACGACGGGGTTTCAATTAGTTTCTCAAAGGCGTATGGTCGTGGTTCTACGAAAATTCACAGAATTTCATCTTAAAGTATCAGGTGGAAGCAATGATAAAAGTCCTCTCTACAGAGACATTGACCTCAAAGCATTGGGGAATTACTCTGGTCCGAGAGATCCATGTGGCAGTCCATGATAGTGCTTTAATGGTCCAAATCAACAACGATAGTTGGTGCATATCAGAACTCTAGGTTAGCAACAACCTTGGATGGGTGATAGTTGGTCAATACTTGGTTAGTTTTGTCATATTATTATTATTTGAAATGTATCATATTAGTTAGGAAGCAATTAGAAATTTTATGTCTTGGTTCACATGGCTTTAAGGAGCAAAGCCATTATTTTTGCAATGATTTGCACAACAGTTCTCGTCTAGGTCCTCCTTTTTGGTCAGACAAGATAGTCAAGAAAAACATCACTAATCTCAAGAAGTTATTCTTGTATTATTGGGTCAGTTTCCCATAGGAAAACCATATGTGTCCTTTTGATTGAGTAATATAAAGACAAGCATTACGCAAAAAAAAAAGGGTTTCAAGAATGATGTTATAAAAAATGATATAGAAAAATTGAATAGTTATATAGATTCATATATGAATATATTAGTTATATTGATGAGTTTTAAACGCTAGAATAATTATGAAGTTGTATTGATTTCAACAATGCAATAATCCAATGATAATGAAAAAGTTTATTGATTTTAATAATAATATTACGATCTGCCTGTAAGAGATTTGCAGAAGAGAAGAGGCCATGGAACTTTTTTGCCAAATGAAACGATTCGGTTTCCAGCCCAACGATTACACCTTTGGCAGCATTCTACCAGCACGCTCAGATCCGGCAGCTGTGGAGGATATCCCTGGACAAATAGTTATCTGTGGATTTGAACAAAACGTCATCCTGGGGATTACCCTCGTGGATATCTACGCAAAATATGGGCGCATTGAGAATGCACGCTATGCGTTTGACAAAATACCTCAACCAGACGTGGTCTCCTGGACGACTTTGATTGCAGGATATTTACAGAATGGGTGTGTTGGTGAAGCCCTGGATCTCTTTCAGACAACTCCCCAGAGAACTGTGTTCTCTTGGACAGCCATGATTTCAGGATATGTGCAAAATGGACATGGTGGAGAGGCACTGGAACTTTTTCGGCAAATGCATCTTACCAGGGGCATGGAGATCCATGCACAGGCCACTAAGAGGGGGCTTCTTCAGTCCGAGGTCTTTGCAGAAAATGCCCATATAGTCATATATGGAAAATTTGGTAGCATAGGGAATGCATATAATGTGTTTGGGAAAATGTGCCAGCGAAATGTTATTTCCTGGACGGTAATGACGGCTGGATTTGAACAGGGAGAAAAAATGGAACGCATTCATGGTGTTGCTGCAGATGAGAAACCAACCAGCTATAGGCCCAAGATGAAGTACGATCATGATGATATTACAAGGGAGAATTATTCTCGGGTTAGATCAGCTGGGTATGAACCAGAGACGAATCTGGTAGGCGATGGCAGTGGGTTTGGCATCGACGATGAAGAAGATTTTTCTGTTGGTCAAGGGGGAGGCGATTCAAACAATATTCTAGATGGTTATTACAGGAATCTGTTAGAGGCAAATCCCGGATATTCACTGCTGTTGAGGAACTATGCACGCTTCTTGTACGAGGCATCCACTGTGTGCATGACGGGCGCCTCCCCTCATCTCTTTCCCCTGCGGCAAATGCAGGAAAGGAAGACCCTGCATAGCTCCAGCCACCTGTTGTCTCAGATCTGCAGAGGCAAGCAGAACTCTGGTCACTTTGCCTCATTCCAAATCTTGATCAAGCTTATTTCTGGCAAAACCCTGCTTCAATGGGTGAGAGCGTCGGATCCAGTGCAAAACCTCAAGCAGGCGCTGGAAATCAAGTTGTGGATCCCCTCTGTAGCACAACGACTTCTCCATGAAGGTAAACAACTCGAGGACCTTTACCCCTTGTCGTTTTACGGCATCAAGAGAAATTCCTCCATTGCTCTTACCCTTCGTCTAAGAGGGGGCGCGGCAGGACAATCATCCTCAGCTGAGGCGTTTTCTTACAAGGACGCTGTCCATGCGAAGCTGCCTAAGAGAACAGCTCAACCTGCTCACGCTCCCAAGCCTTTTCTGGTGGACAAACTAGAGGAAACCCCCTCCATAGAAATAATGCATCCCTCGCTGGATGAGCAAACCCAGCATTTTGTGGAATATGGAATTATCTGCAAGTTTAATGGGCTATGGCCATGCACAGCAGACCTCTACCAATGGCTCCACTCTAACTGGACCAACAACTGCAAGGTTCTTCTATGTTCAAAGGGATTTTTCATAGTAGTGTTTGCCTTTGATGAGGACTATCAAAAAGCCTTAACTGGTGGCCCATGGTTTTGGGGAGCAGCTGGCTTATTCCTCACGCCTTGGTTCCCAGATTTCGATCCCTCTACAGCAGTTATCACCAAACTCCCCATCTGGGTCAGACTTCCAAACCTCCCAGCGAATCTATGGCACTTTGCAGTATTCCAAGGGATTGGCAACTCTCTAGGCCGCCTCTTAGACACAGACATCTCTAGAGTGGAAAAGGGCTTATACACTTTTGTCGGGATTTGTGCAGAAATAGACATAAGCAAAGGACTCCCGGACCAGATCAATCTCAAAATTGGAGATTTTCATTGGACCCAATCCTTGGATTACGAGAATACAGCCTTTCGTTGCCGCAACTGCCATCATACAGGTCACCTTCAGAGCTCTTGTCCCACGATGCCAGCCCAAAAGAAGAAAGCCAACACAAAGCAGAAGTCCAAAAGCTGGATGCCTCATGATCCTCCACCCATGGACGATTTTGACTTCAGCTATGATGAAGAGGAAGAGAACAGGAAGGTGTGGCAGTTGCGTCGGAACCGGATCCGTCCCCGGCAGGTCCTGTGGATTCGGCCGTCATACCACCCTCTCAGAAAAGGATCCATGAATCCTCCACCTCGGACTCAGACAAGGAGACCTCTCCATCAGCTCATCTCAGTTTGCAAATCATACCAGCTCAGCAAAGCCCTCCTGAGTGGGTCAAAGTTGGTAAAAAGAAAGGGAAAAAATGTAAAACAGTGGATTCTGCACATGTTGGGTAGAATCCTCTGTTCAGATCCTACTCTTTTGTTCTTCTTGTTTCTTCTTGCTCAACACTGATCTCTACTCTTTCTCTCTTAGGAGCCGAGGTGGACTACCAATCCTTTCCGGCTGCCTTTGTTCTTGCTTCTCCTGTTTGTAACATCGCTTTGTACCATACGTTCTCTTAATAGATTTAGTTTTTACTGAGAAAAAAAAATAATAATATTACCATAAAGAATGTTAATCAAGAAACAATAGAATTAACCATATTAAATGTACTTGTTATGTTAATATTTTCATTTTAAACCTACTACAAAGATGTATAAAATATTTAAATATGTAAATGTCTTAAAACCAAAATCATAATACATTGAAAAATTAATATATAACTTCAACATGTATTATATATATTTTCAAAAAATTAGCAAGATTCTTAACCATAGATATTCACCCTCACTTTACCATGAAAATACTTAATCTGTAAATAGGCTTTGTTACAATATCATGGGTTATCAAGACCACTTATCAAGAAACCATAACTCATTTCATATGACACTTATTCATATGGCATTTTTTTAATTAATCAATTTAATTAAAAGGAAAAAAAAAGCATAGTAAATTTGTAAATAAAACTCAATCGTGTGAATAACTATTAAGAATATTCAACAAAAAATAAATTTCTACCATCCCCTGAATAATTAATGATAATTAAATTAAAATTCTAAAAGTTATATTTCAAAATAAACACCTTTATCTACCTAACAAAGAAAGAAATAGCTATATATTCTAAATTTTACTTTATATGCTTGTATATTGATTATATAAAATTGACATCGAATTCATACAAAATTTTACTTCTACATTTTTAAATCATTCTTTTTTTTAATACAATTAATTTTAAACACCCTCAAACACAAATATTAAAAAATTATATTTTAAAATATTTAATTAAAAGCTAAAAATATTAACAATGGAATATATAATTCTTTTATTTATTAATATATTTATCTTAAGTAATATTTTTAATTAAATTGTCCATGAGTCTTGGATAGATGGTGATTGGGTGTTGGTGTTAAGGCACTCGATATGAAATCAATGGTTCAAAAAAAAAAAAAAATTATATATTTTTTTTATAATTAATAAAAAACATTATTATTAGTTAAAGTAATGTCATGGTATTGTTTTGCACATTCAATTCTCTCCAAAGTGTTGACCATCTATGAATCTGGCATCATTTATTCTAACACATCATACTCTTAAGAATATATTACTTTCATAAATCCACTCGCTAATATTGATTTTAAAAAAACGTTTGTTATATCTATATAATTATTATTTTTAAATTAATATATCATAAAACCTCTTCCACATGTTGATCCAAAAATCTGCATTTATATAGAGATAGACCATCTTAATTAATAAAAACTATTAATATATTAAAATTGCAGTACGAACAACAAATTGTTCAAATTGCAATCCCTTTTATTTAGAAAAATCTTACACAGTAGAAGATTTAATTAGTAAATAAACTATGAAGTAAATCTAAGTGTATTATAGAATCTCCCCCTCCTCATTGGTTAACTCAAAAAATTTCTAACACATATTTGCTTCATTGCAGAAATGTAGGCTATTTTTTCGACAATAATGTTCTATTCTTACGATACTACTCAACCCTATGATCAGTGACATATGAAATGAAATGAAATGATATTTTAATGTCCACAAGACTAAAAATAGTCTATGGGACTATTAGTTCCGTGCTTTTCGTCTTTTGCAATTCAATCTTTTTCTTGTTTAAATTGATGATGAGTTGGCTCAACTTTCTAACAATCCCGTCACTGAAAAGACAATGCAAAGAAACCGATGCTAGCATATTCCCATAAATTTCTCTGATGTCTTAGAATGCATCACATTCCAAAATGAAATCTGATTCCGCTGCCCCAGATGTGCAAAATGTACACACCTATTCTTCCTAAGCTTCTTTAGGCCTTTTCCACTCTCCTGTTTCACACCGAAGTTGATGCGAATTGGTTATTAATTGAGCAATGAGAACCTTTGCCCTCCACAGAATGCTAGCTCTAATGAACTCGTTTTTTTGTATACGACAGGTAGGGTTGAATTCCTCAATGTAGTACTTCTTCTTTCTACCCAACTCTTTTCCCCATACCCGTCTACGAAACTTATCCATAACAAAATCCTTTAGCTCCTTGCTATTTGTGGGATATGCATTGAGGTAGATATTCCATTTTTGCATCCATATGTAGTTTTATTTCATCCATGTTTTCTTTCTTTCACTCATACCTTCATTGAAGATAACATTAGGCCATCTACCTACTCCCATTTGCTCAATTCTTTTAGATATCTTATGAGCCACACCATAGAAAATGCTTCGATGGGAGTTGCTCTTGTTTCACTCAATGTTATCTCATAAGATACCAAATTTTTTATTTTGAACTTTCTCATGATCAAGCGTTTTTGGGTTTTCTCAATTTGTTTCCATTTTGAGACCGGGGTGCTGCTAGCCCACAATTCACACCCATATAGCATCACTGGACAAAATAGGGGTCCAAAAAGAATTTCAGTCATTTTCCAATCCCATAACTTTGCCTCTCTAAATCTGTTTTGAAGAGCATATAATGCTTTCCACCCTCCTAAAATTCTCTTCTTTCTGCAGTCCTCCCAATTAAGTTTGTTGTTGAAATCAATCATGAGGGAATTGTACTCATTTACTTCTTCAAGAATGTTTCCTTCAAAGAAGAACATATGTTGGCTTTGCTTCCTTTTATTAGAGAAAACCATTATTTTGGTCTTGCTGGTATTGACTTGCATCCCTACTTCTCTACAAAAATGTTCAAGGGCATATAGGTGCATTTGCAATCCATGGGCCGATTTAGAAATCAATACAAGGTCATCCACATATAAAAGAAGCTTTATCACAAACTCCCCCAGCCAGGCACCATCTCCACCTTTCAAATTTATCCACTCTTCCAGTTTATCAATATATAAGCCCAAAAGAGTAGGAGATAGAGGGAAACCTTGCTTGACTCTAATGTCACTTCTAAAGCTTTCTGAAATACCTACTGAGGTTCTAATTTTGACTTTCACTTATTCATAAAGTCTATGGATAGCAACTCTATAATGCAAAGGAATTTCAAGTTCTTCAATTCTACGCCACAACTTATCTCTAGGGACTGTGGCAAAATCCTTTTTGAAGTCAACAAAGCAGCATAATGCTTCTTCTTTGTCCTCCCAAACCTTTTCAACAGCGAGTCTCAACGTGATACCATGATCCACTGTACAATGGTAAATTATAATATATCCAACCGTAACACTGCATTCTAAAAGTTGTAAATGTACCTTATCGGTGCTACCCAGTTATATTTATGTATTAAGGAAACCAATATTTATTATGTTATTGATCCATTAATGTACGAAGGTTGTATATGCTCATTATTGGATTTAAGATTCATTATTACACGGGGTTATATATATCCACTGTTGGATTTAAGCAAGTACATTATTTAACAGTGGGCATATACAACCCTTGAGCATTAATGGGTCAATAGCATCGTAAATATTGGTTGTCACGTATTAATCAGTTAAATTAATTACTCTACTAACGCTTAATGATAGGCATTGGACATTGGGTCAAATGAGTAGTTGTTTCTGTTTACTCAATCCCCTAATAAATTGGTTTTGGATCTTGTTAGTTCTTTGTGAGTGAGAGAAGGGTGAAAATGGTTAGGAGGGGGTGATGAAAAGAGTAGTCTACCGAGGCCACAAATTCGCCCAGAAAATAGTGGAAATTCTAGCATGATTTTTATTAAAATCTAGCAGAAATGCTAGGAAATCTGGGTTACAACTATCAAACTTCAGGATTTTGGGTCCCCGAGGGGTTTTTGATGGTGCTAAATCCATTTCCACCATAAAAAATAAAAAAAATAAAAAAAATAAAAAAACAACAACAACAACAACAACAACAATTCAAACACTCATATGATCATAATTTTTAAAAAGAAAATTCGCTAGATTTCGGTGAAAAATAACTTTCCGGACAAATTTGGTAGACAACGTTGTGGTGAAAGCAGTGTTTGTGGCAATGATGAGTGTATGGACCATTGTGAGTGTCACAAAAGGGATGGCATGCAACCAAGTGACGAGTGATACAGCGCATCATACCATATCAAATGTATAAGATTTGTTTGTCATACCATCACAAATTATCTGGATAGTCCGTAGCACCTTTCTATCATTCCATTGGATTATCCGGACGATATAAAAATACATGGTCGATGGTTTTTTATTATTATTATTATTATTTTTTGAATTTTTAATATAATTTTATTTTTGATAAATAATTTGCAGACCACGCAAAAATAGTCATGTCAGCGTTTTTATCCCATCAAAAAATAATAATAAATTTTCAGAAAATAAAATATATATTTTATAATTATTAAATATTCAATTATATATATATATATATTTAAACCTAGAAAGTCAACAAAATTTGACTCTCAATCAATTAACAATATATTTAGCTAAGGCAAATATAATAAATAAAGAAAAAAATTAGTTAAATAAAATAATAAATATAACATTTCCAATAACAACTTATTACTTTCATGAAATTAATAAACCTTAACTACTTAATTAATAATAATAATATGGAATATATATATATATATATACTAAAATTGTAATTATACATGCATGAATAGAACTTGAACCAAATGTCTTCAACAACCATGTCCTTGTGAATTAAAACTCAGAGCTCAAAGTTCAAACTAGTTATTCAATCTATGAGGTGTAGACCAGTTAGTTTGTGTGGGGTTTAGTCCCCACTAGGTCACAATTTGAAACCTCATGGGGAGGGGTTGAGGAGTGGAAGCCACTTTGGGGAATGAAACTTCCCAAGGGATGTTCAAGCTTGACCGAGCATCGTACAATCCTGGTGATAAGCATCCCATCGTAGGTGGATTGGTCTTCTTCCAACCAATGAGCAGGTTGTCCTCGACCCAAGCTCAGCCTAGATAAAACAAAAAACTTAGAACTCAAAGTTCAAACTACTTATTCAACCGACATGCCATACCATTTAAGTTTTTCAAAGATCAATGCAGATCGTATATTGGTTTTTTATAAAATAATATAAAATTAAATATGTTTGACTTTTTTGGTTAGAAAAAGTAAGGTGATTTTTAAAATGTTTTTTTAATAGAAAAATAAAATAGTTAAGAATAGTTAACAAATGGTTTCTCATGTGATTTTTGCCTAAAAATCTCTCATAAACTTTATAAACCCTTTTTTTATCCATGTTAATGATTATTATCAATATCTTAATATGATCATTTAAATTAAATTTTATAATTAAATTTATTTATTTCTTATTTTTTTTAATGGACCTTGGAGATCTGTAACTGCTATATCCATAGTATATTTGTACAAAGTAGATCCATTTGAAGGGATCACTTTCTACTGGATCAAGCATGGACCCTAACCTCGAGGGTGTCGAGAGAATTGAACCTATGACCTCTCAATAACAAAAGTGCTTTAATGATAGAAACTTGATCAATTGAGCTAACCCTCAAGGCTACAATTTTTTCTATGTTATCATGAATTAGTTATAAATTTTGATATATATGGTAATATATAAGTTTTTTTTTTTTGAATTAGTTATAAGTTTTGATATATGATAATATATGTTTTTTTTTTTATTTTTTTGGTAATTTTTTTATCAATATAATATAGATATCAGAATAGGTAGTGGTATTTTTAGTTTGAGAGTTAGTTGAATTAGTTATAAGTACTTGGTTTGATTCCTCTCGGGTGAAATGCACTAGTTTACATTGATATATTTCTGCAGGATATCATCCATTAGCATGGGGAATTGTTACATGAGTTCACCCTTCAAGATTTCCTTAGAAAAAAGTAGTGATCCTTACACAAACATAAATATTGATTAATTGGAAGATGAACAAGCATCAAATAATAATATGCATCACATTTGATGTATTAAAATAGTTATTATTCTCACTAAAATCTTTTTCCATTTATTTTTTCCACATTGATTATGAATTCTATAGGTTTTAACTCTTTACAAAAATTATTTGCAAACAAATTCTTAAAAATAAAAAATATACAATGGCGAGAACATAAAAAATATACACAAATATTTTCCCGTGGAACCCAAAACTGGGAAAACTAGATTGATTTTTCATTCTATTCCTTTCAATGTTACAATACATTATATACATGTCAAAGTGTTTATAAACCCCAATCCATTAACCCTGGATTAGAACATAATCGTAGAAACCTTGACTGGATCTACAAAGTACCATGGGCAAAACCATCATGCCCAAAACCATGCGCAAAAATCAAAGCCATGCAGAAAACCATGGGTGGGCTTGCCCACCATCCTTGAGTCCGCCTAACCATTATTTGTTCCGCATAAAATAAAAAAATCCTAGGGCACTCCCCTAGACCTTGTGCAAGGGGGCTACTACCCCATGTAAACCCCCCGACAAGGGGACTACTACACCCGACGCAACATAAAAGCACATGGAACTAGTCGTGGAAAGAATATAACACATACCCAACAAAGTAATATTTTTCTCAGCATAACATATATACAATATAATTTTTTTCTCAATAGAAATGTTAGGGTTTTGGTGACCTTCAAATTAATGATATCTAAGATGCAATGACACCAAAACTCCAAACTAATAAAAATACAATATTTTTGGAAGTGTACGAAATCAAGGAAAAGAGATTCAATTTATAAAAATATAAGAATGTAAGAAAAAGCTTTTTTTGACGTATAAAAATTTGAATAAAGGAAATTAAATTTACTAGTTTATATCCATCTTAACTCTCGATCTGTCAAGCACCAAGAAGGATCAAATCTCTTGGGATGCAAACTTATTTTTGAATGCATAATTTGAGAAAGGTTTGCACCTCGAGAGATTTCATCTCTCTTGACACTTAATAGGTTTGAAGTTAAGATGGATCTAGGTTGGTTATTAAAATATAATTAGAAAAACCACATGGAATGATGCTTCTTACAAAAATGTTAGTGACCTAACTATAATTGTAGGTTTATTTAAAACAATATGTTATTTGTTAACCACATAAATAATAACAAAAAAAAACCATAAAATTAAAAAGCAAAAGAAATTAAACACTAAACCCATAAAAATAAAAATAAAAATAAAAGAAATCCATCACTAAGACCATGAACATGAAATTATGGCAAGAAATAAAGGAACATGGAAAATAGAATATTGCATAATAGTTATGCTATTAAAAACAACTAGTCATGTGTATGGTTCCATTATTTGATAAATAAGCTACTTAGAAAATACTCACATTCTCTCGACACAACAAGTTTTACTTTTATATTTTAAAATGATGGATAGTAGAGGAGATACAACGAACAGATATGTAGATCTATATGCCATTATTATTGCGCACAACACTACAAATTCCTTGTCATCGATCATTTTCATGATATTGTTCGATGTTTGGAAGCCCTTTTGGTGGCCCAGCCCTCTCGCTGACTTGGACAATAAAATAAGTTTGGTTGGTTTCAATTATTAATGGTTTGATTTCTTATTTGATTCGATGGTACTTGAGGAGGTGGGTCTACATGTGACCCCATATGTTTGACTTGCTGGAACAGGTCACCTGTCCCTTCCTCGTTTTTCATCCTCCCGCTCAATGTATAACCCTAAACCCTACTTGGCTCGGTCATTTTTCGTTTAGTAAGGAAGAGGCTCTGTGTGACTGTGCTCTGGTTGATTTCTCCCGAGGGTTATGAACTCGTCGTTCTGCCACAATGCTAGTCCTTTGGATTGTAACTCACTCAATGGTAAGCTCTATATGCTCTGTTATGCTCTTCGAAGGGTTCTATGTTTGTTTGCTGGTCGTTTGATGGCTCTGGGTCATTTTCCAACGCTCTGCAATTGTAAGTGGGTAGTCACTGTAACTCTGTAGTTTTGTTCTTTCCTGATAGCTTTTAAGATTCAAACATTCCTAGCTATGATTATGGTTCGTTGGCTTTAATATTCACCTGGTCTTCTGCTTGATTGTGCACTCAGGTAGCAGCCATGAGGTGAACCCGTTCTCGGCCTTGGTTTGTCGATTGTTCAGGTATGCTTTCTTTCTGAACTTTAGTACATTTTCACTTTTCTTTCTGTTGCTAATAGGTGCGGTCCCTTGTGATTAGGGTCGCTTGCAATTCCGCTGCCTGTTGTAGTTTCTTCTCCCACATTTCGAAACCCTTCCTTTCTGGTAAGCAAAATTTCTTTCAAGCATTCCTTCTCCTGCTTCTTCTCTGAGTGGGCTTCAACCTGTTGTCTAATCTTTTTTTTTTTTGGTGTCTGCAGGTGGAGAGCAATCGCTGGACACTGGCTTCGACTCCTTTGGCGCTCCACTCGACCGAGTAGGGTCTCTCCACGGTCTTGTTGTTCATCGACTATTGTTTTATTATATAGCACATTTTGGTTGCAACTGTTTAGTAGTCTAGGTTGTCCGGCTGTAGATTCTAGTTACTGTAATTTTGGTTGAAAGTTCGATTATGTAAATGAATTCGAGGGTTTGCAACTCGAGTATGTTTCCAGGGTTTGTTCTCGGGTACACGACCTTTACTGTGTTGCTGTCCGATTGATTTTATGTCTATATATATTTGGGAATTCCGAACCCAACTTTCTATTCGCCTTGTATATGAATCATAACTTGTCTTAGTTGGTTTCTTGGGTTGGCTTACTATGTGCCTGTATACTTAATAGTGAATTTTGCTTTTGTGAAAAAAAGATAGTCTCGCATATGAAATAGTGGACTTGTTATTTGGTTATGCGCGTGTCTTCATGTTTCTAGGTCATGTAATTAGTGGTTGTGAAACTCTCTGTTCTACTGCTTGTGCTCTCGTTTTGTTTGGGTTATTGCCAACAATGCTCTCGGGTTCTCATTGCTCGGCCCTTGTTGTCTTTTCTCGGCCTTACCGTCTGTCACAATATTTTTTTCAACATACAAATGTTTCCTTTTGCCTTTTGAGATGTAATCAATATTTTGTTTGGAAATGCACTCAATGAATTTAGTTAGAAACAGGAAAAGAACTAGTTGCACATGGAAATCGGAATGCTGTAAAATAACACTTCTAAATTCTTTGTTGCTCTTCTATTATGGTGGGAATCAACCCTACAATGATTTCTCTGTTTGCTTTTATATGACTTGTTAAGCAATTTTAGAAAATTATTAACAGTTACATACAGTTACTCCAGAAACTGCCAATTTTCCATTTATCTAAATTCTAAGATTAATTAAAAGGAAAACAGAGTTTTTTTTTTGGTAAATAAATAAAACAAAACCCCTTAACGAAAAACAAAACAAAACCGAAGCTAATGTCGTGTCCTAATTGTTGGCAACTTGGAAATAAAAAATAAAAAATAGTTTAGGTACGATGACCTGTCAACCAACCAACCTGTAACCTGTAAGACAAACACATGTCTTCCTGTTTACCCTAAGCTGGATGCTCCTACATCACCTTCTAAATCGTCTGTGATGATAAAATTTGACTTTGTTATTATAATCATTACATTTCGAGAAGTAAGAAATAAGTTGAAATATAAATATGTAATATTCATGGTTGTGATTTTTCAAAGAATTGTGGGTCGACATTTAACATTTTAAATTATAATTATAATTATTATATCTTAATTTAATTTTCAAAATTTTCAATTAATAATTGTTACTATTATTTTAATTATAATTTTTTACCGACATTACATAGTGTTACATGACTTTACAACATCTCCCCCATACTAGATTGTAAAGCGCTTTTCAGGGCAATAAAAGTGTAAGCTTTTTTCAAAATGTAAAAAAATAAAAGAAAAATGTACACTTCAAAAAATTTAATTTATATCAATTTTTAATAAATTTCATATTAAGATGGATTTAGATTAATATTGTTTCATTTTTCATTGATATCATTATTTTGTATTTATTATTGAAATCTTAAATATAATTATTTGTATTTATTATATGATTATTATTGTATTTAGTTAAGTTAAAATATGTATATTTCAACTTAGTGATAAGGAAAAAAAATGTAGGGGAAAAAATCTAGATTTTATATTAGATACAAAGCATGCATATAAAGTAGAGAATCCTTAAGGTGTTTCAGCTACAACCTCCAAAATTACAAAAGTTAACAGTCTGAGAAGTACATTTATTGTTTACTACCAAAACTATTATCAGAACCATCCCTTAAATATAGTATGATAACTTCACATATGTACTACAATAATAGTCATATAATAACCTGTAAAAACTAGTAAAAAAAATATGTTGACGGATGTTGTCCGACAAAAAGTCCTTAAATAGGACCTAATGAGGCCCAACGTGTTGATGTTTGTGTACCATTAGGAGGTATTCCCACTTTGCTAAAAGGTCTCCATGTCGGCTTAGATGAATTAGGAAAAGTTTTATATTAACAGGAGAAGACGACCAAAGAAGAATATAAGTTAGCCAACTTATGAAAAGGTGTCTCTTGGATTTTCACACCCCCATTCAACTTGTATAAATAGACAGTGTGATGCCTCATTTCAACACCAACAAAGAGAAAGTTTTCTCCATCATTTCAACAGGTTTAGAGGAATGCCATGGTAGAGGAGTACCAATCCATCATGAACAATGATGTGTGGGAGATGGATTTGAGAATAGAAGGGAATTCTATAGTGATATCCAAGTGGATCTATAAGATCAAGCATGCAACAGATGGAAGCATTGAGAAGTACAAAGCAAGGTTCATAATAAGAGGGTCCTCCCAGAAAGAGGGAGTGGACTATGAGGAGACATTTGCTCTAGTCGCCAGGTACATTTCTATTAAAACTATTGTTTCTCTTGCTTCAGTCATGGGTTGGAAGATACATCAGATGGATGTAAAGAGCACATTCCTCAATGGTGTGATTGAGGAGGAAGTGTACATATAGTAACATCAGGGCTTTGATGTATATGGGAGGGAGTCCCATGTTCAAAAATTGAAGAATTTTCTTTTCGTACAAACTCAAGCAGGCACACAAGACGTAGTATTCTAGGATTGATGGATACTTGGAAATATCGGGATTCACAAAGAGTGATGCAGACCCTGACCTTTAATTCATGGTTGTTGATGGAAATCCTTTTATATTTATGTTGTATGATGATGATTCGTTCCTTACTAGGGCAAAGAGCTTCATGGTTGTGTGCAAGAGGGAGTTGGCCTCGAAGTTTGAGATGAAGGATCTTGGCCTGATGCATTACTTCTTGGGATTAGAGGTGTGGTAGAGATCAAATGACATATTACTCGAACAAGGTTTATATTTTGAGGAGATTTGGTATCATGGACTACAAGTACATGGCCATGCCTATGGTAAAAAATCTGAAGAAGTTGAGTGATTTTGCTTTAGATTGAGATTTGGTGGATCCCACGAAGTACAAATAGTCAATAAAAGTGGAAGGAGCAACCTTCCAAGAGGATTTAATGGGATTCAGATTATGATACTATATGATGAGAGACAAGAGGTCTCTAGGAGAAATATGCCTTCTATGAAGGGACCATGCCAGACAATAGGTATACTTCAGTAAAAAAGGGAGAAACAATGGAAAGAGGATTTATGTTTTCTTGTGCAACGTGTAATAGGAGCTTGAGAGACATGAGCTTTACATAATTGTTTGTCAAGGGCTTGATCCCTGCCAAAGATGAGATTTGTGAATTTGTGTGAAGTATTCCACCAACATCTCCCAGTGATGGTGAGCCTTGTGTTGCCCCATCGAAGAAATCCCATGGAGAATTAGCTCAAATAGTGAGCTCAGTATGGCACATGGTAGATGGAAGAATTTGTGTGTAGGCACCTAAGGAAAAAATAGTCAAGTTGTGAGCAGCAAATTTAATGGCTATGGGAGGCTTGTTGTCAAATATATCCTGATTCATCTTCAGCCATATGCCCCAAGCTACTAAGAGTGGGAGGGCTTTGTGAGATTCATTAATATTTGAGTGCAAGAAAGTGTGAACACGAGATTCAATGTCATTCCCTACCCAAATGTAATTATGATTGTTGAGCCTCTAAATTTCAAACACAACCTCACAAGAGAAGGAACAAAGTAAGAAGAAATGTATTACAAATTCTGGTTACCTTGAAAGCACAACAAACATATTTTTGGTCCTTGAAAGCAGCGTTTTTGAAGGTTGTCCCAGGTGGGGACCTTGTTTCCTAAATATGCCACATTAAAAGTATGGCCTTTATTGGGCAAATTAATTTCCATAGGTATTTCCCCCACTAAGGGGGGGGATCAACAATGTGGGATTGTGCCATCCAAGTATACCCAACTTTTGGAATATAGCATCTTGTAGTATTAAGAGTCCATATGAGATTATTTGGTTCATCCAAGATGATGATATGTACAAAAAATAATTCTCTATTTTACTCTTCCCAATGGTCGGCCTATAGGCCATTTAATGTTGGAAACATTGTTAATACTAAGGGGGGGCGGGGGGTGAATCAATATTAAGGTTAATTTCATACAATTATTTCACTTTATATTTTCTTTTAATCTTGGAAATCATTCATGTGAGAAACCACCATCATGACATGTGTAGCAATATAAATCAACACATAAACACACACACCATCAACATGAGCAACACGCACATATGGACATAGAGATTTAACGTGGAAACCTGAAAGGGAAAAACCACCAATATTTGTTTGATGATGTAAATATGAGCTCCTACTATATTACATCAATTTGTTTATGACCCACCACTCATAGGAAGCACCAAATCCCTAATATTGTCTTTGTTAGCCACTACTAGCAGGAAGCCCCAACTCCCTTCTTCATAGACACGTGTTCATCTTACCTGAAGCACCAACTTTAGGATATGTGCAAACACCAACTTGACGAAGGCCCCAACCTCTAACATATCTTTAGACACCTACTACAATGGAAGCCTCAACTCCCTATTTTGTAGGAAAAAAGCTACACTCAATAAGGAAATTAATACTCTTTGTTATGGTACCCACTTGGCTTGATTTCATCTCTACATTCACCACTTTGTTTCCCTCTGTTCTAACACTCACTTTGCCTGATTTCTTCTCTCTGCTTTGGACCTCTTTTATTTTCAGCATCGTACTTTGTTATACATCCCAATTGCTCTATGTTCATTTTGGCCACTCTCCAATGACACGCACAACTCAACTCTCAACCCTTTACTCATGTTGTCCACTCTTCAACAACACACTTAGCAGCTCATTGGTCTCTTCTCATTTGTAGCATACACATCACAAATATTCACTCGACCCTCATAAGGTCTCCACAATCATCTCTCAGCCTTCAACACTTCAAAGACTCTTTGTGCTCAATCCTCATACTCAGGCTTTCTCAGCCTCTCTCTACAACGCACACTCACACAAGCTCTGTCAACCTCTATCAATTACTCAAATGCACACAACAATGTTGTATTCCCTACACTTGTGCAATTTCAATCCTCAATTTCGTTCAACTATTACACAAGGGTCGATGCTACAACTTATGCGCATTACACTGCCCGAGTGTATTATAGTATGGTCTACCATCATGTTCTTACATGTTTATGAACCACTGTAGTTGTATTAAATTAGAGAATGGGCTTTGGAGTGTTTTTTCATGCTAAGAATTAAATCTCATTCCACCTACACATTCAAGGAGTACCACAACTAAATTTTGCTCGCTTAATTCTCAGGGAATTTGTGTGGCTTTCCATGCTTATTAATTAAGGCTCATACAACTCAAAATGTACTCTAGCATGGCTCACTAAATTGTGGTCAAATATCATTAATCCCAGGGATCTTTTCTTCTTTATCTCTTTGTGGCATGAGGAACACTCAGGTATGCCTAATTATGTTTGAACTAGGCTCCATTTACTCTTTTCAAATCATGGTCCTCACATTCTCCTTCCTATGTTTTTCTAAATTACTCTATTAACTACAAATCTTCCATATTTAGACTATGTTGAACCATTTCTAATCTGCATCCCTTTAGTGCAGATGACCAAGTGTTGAGACCATGGGAAAATAATTGTGGTGCTTAACTTCCTTTCCCGTCAAAACTCCTACACCCTTTAGTACTTACTGTCATGTTCCCAAGGAATTACAACCACGTGCTTACTGGAAAGAGTGCTTAACTAGCCAACAAAGTTCCGGAGTTAGGAGTCAGCCCCATCTCTTTGTTGTGCAAACAATACTTTCCCCCAAAATCTTAATGGCCCGACTATCGTTTAATACTGCAAAAAAATAATAAATAAATAATTAAAACAAAAAAAATCGATGGATGGATCCCTTGGTACAATCTCGAATGCATCACCATGTTGGCATTGTAGTCACTGATGGAAAAATAGCAGCAAAGGCAAAGGAGCGGCAGAAGAAACAACAAAGAAGCAACAACAACAAAACATATACATGGTGTGTTGATTTGTATATTGTGTTGAGCATCAATGTATGTTTGGTATCCTTGATCACAACAAGAGCAACAACAGATGAAGTTGATGGCAAAGGATCTGGAGAGTGAATAATGTTTTGATTGCATATGTGATATTAATGCTTACATATATGCTTGTGTACATTGTGTTGTAAGGATGATTGTACATTGTATGCACAGTTATGCACAATTAAAGTTGTGTTGTATGCTTATTATGTTGATTGCATGTTTTTATGCTTGCTTGACATAAGTGGTTATATTGTTATTGTGTTGTTTTTTCATGGCAAAGGATTTGTATGAAGTGTGAAAAACATATGTGTATGAGAAGTTGACAGGTTGACAGAGATATGTTGCTTGTTGAGAACACGGTAAAGGAGCAGTAAAGTATGATAATGTTGACGGTGCTGGATACCGCCAACATACAGGTGGTCTCCCAGATGTGAAGTCCAAATTAGACCTCACATTGTTTGGAATAGGAGCCCCATCCGAAGTATCAACTTGATCGACATAACTGTAAGGTTCGCCTTGGTTTCAATGGATAACATAAGAGATTATATTCATAAACCTTGAACAAGAAAGTAAGTTGACCTTGTGAAACATCTATTGCAATGCGTAAAAGGAGACATTCACGAGTGGGAGATGAGAGTGAGTCTTTGGAAGGAAGTAATAGTATTAATCTAAAAGAGACACATGAGAGCATGAAAATATTTGTTATCATAATAGTTCACATAACTATGTTAAAGCGAATACAACACAACATTCAACAAGATGAGTACCAAAGCCACCGGAATAGTTCAATTTCTTGAGTACATATGAATGTAACATATACCGTAAAGATCCCAATAATAGTCCTAAAACATTTGTGATACATGCATGAAAATGTGTTGGCTCACTGAATTCCAATTAGGTGAAAGATCCAAGTACATGGTTACAATGATGAGGCACTAGTCGAGTACTAGAACATTAATTCATTTCTTGCTTCTCCAAAGAATATTTATTCTCTCCTATGCCAAGTAGGGAAGCCAAGACTAGCTCTCCCAAGCTTAAACTTCCAAAAGCCCCTTGCTTGAGTTATGAGGTTGCTTTTATAACAAGAGGAATGACCTTTTATCTCCCCTTTACTCTTGGTTAACCCTCATGACTCTTTGACTTCTAATATGTCCTTTGAAATTCTAAACAACTCTTTAACTTCTAAATGACCTTTGGACTTCTCCTAAAGACATTTTGTCCATATATGACTATGTGACTTTCATATTCCACACATGACTCTTGGACTTCCATACATTACATTTTATCATTTTCCCTTTAATAATTACATCATTACATTCCACATGATGTGGCATGACACATTGACCATTATGATGACACTTGTATAAGTTGGAACTTGACAATGATGACATGGATTTCACAATGAGGTGGCAATGCCAAGTTGTCTTCCTTGTTGCTTCACCTTACATTCTTGGTGGTAGATATGATCTATGTTTTATCTTCATGAAGGATACGCTTTGTTCTTATCTTCTGTTAGAAAAATAGAGAGCGAGAGAAATATTGCTCACACAACAAACAAAAACACTAAATCTTATTGATCTCACAAACATTACATGTATAGGAATACATGATCCTTCTAGATCCAAAAATGGTGGATCTAGATTAATAAAAATAACTAGCACACCTATTAACCTAGGAACTCACACAATACAACTCACGAAAATTTGGAAGTCATGGAAGCATTACTTCCAATACCCTCCCTTAATGCTTACATGACAAAACAATAAATTAGACATTACAACAATGAATGAATCTTTATCAAATTTGTCTGATATGGTCATCACTAGCACTCATATCCACTCCAAAATCCTACAATTTATGCTCTTTCTTCACCACACTTTCGAGCTTCCCACTTGATCCATTTAAGACATAACTACTTCAAACCATTGTTGACGTTCTTTCCAGAATTGACGCTTCTCAACCTCTCGAAGTGCCACCATCTATTGAATCCACAGAACTCTGCAGGCTTCATCAGTTATCTAGGATAACATTAATAACTACCTATGACCATATTGATAACTACCTATGACCAATGCTCCCAGAGCACGACGGGTCACATTAGTATGTTGAATAGTTGGCATGTTCTTTGTGGTTCTACATATTTTATTCTTGCATAATATAATAGCATACTTGAACTGCACCATTAAAATTTCTAACAACAACTTTTTATTTTTATTTTTTATAAACACACAACAACTTTAACTTACACCACAAACTTGAACACAATATCAGAAAACTCGAATCAGTTGGGAGATCCATATCTCTAAACATTGCTTTTTTCACCTTAAAGGAGTTGATTTTACTAAAATTCTGTAGATTCACAGTAAGATCTCTTCTCTAAGGCCATCCATAGAGATAGCCGTTATGAGCAAATGTAGCAGCATGAAAAAATAATTAGTGGATTCTCTTAAGGAATCTCGCCACACAGACTGCAATCCGACCAATTTGTAGAAAGAAGGCTTCAATTTTTATTATCTTCATTAAATTGTTCTTCACCCAAGGATTATAGACAGAGTGCGGAAGGAAGCCAGACAATAGTTAAACCATGGATATTAAATGGACCCTGCAAACATAGCAGTCGTGAATCTTCTCAAGAAAATAGAGCTTTCACCTAAGACCAAATGTAGCAAATCACGTGGATCTTTTCCCTTGACCAATTTGATCCACGTTTAAAAAAATTATTTTCTTGCTCTCTAATCCATCCGTCCACTGTGTCATGGGAATAAGTGAAGAGTGTAGTCGGGCACCCTACATGATATTTGAACAACAGGCATCAACACTTACTCGCAACTACTGTAGGTTCACATGTGAGTCCATAGGATTCGACTTATAAGCCTCTAACTCCAACATTAATAATGTTTTTTTCTCACTTGAAGAAGTTGCAAACATCAAACAAATCTATAGTGAGATGATTTATAACTCTACACACAGAAACAACCACACGAACAATACAAAAAAACCACACATCTAAGTTACCCGTAACCGAATCAATTATTCTCACAGCTCTCACATCTTCCTGGCCTTCCCATAAGGGAATCAAACCAGAATAGACTGTGATACCATGTTAGAAAAATAGAGAGCGAGATAAGTATCATTCACACAACACAAAACACACTATATCTTATTGATCTCACAAAAATTACATATATAGGAATACATGATGCTTCTAGATCCGAAAATGGTGGATCTAGATTACTTAAAATAACTAGTACACCTATTAACTTAGGAACTCACACAATACAACTCACAAAAACTTAGAAGTCAGGGAAACTTTACTTCCAATATCTTCACCCTCCAAAGGGTCTTTGATCAATATCAGAATCCTCTGAGTCATCATGTAATATATTCTTTCTGTTTCGATCCATGATTTGCTTCATGTCTCCATGATAGCTCTCTTTTGTTCTTCTTCTCCAGAGGTGTTTCTTTATGCTTTCTCCTTGCTATCTACTTTGATCATTACCTTGTCATGCTATGAAGGTACTCCTACTAATGGAAATCATTCATGATAAGGCAAAACCAATGTTAAAATCATCTATTCTATCATTACCTAGCTCATGGAATGATTAGCTCATAATAGACCTGTGAGAGGGTTGAAAGAATAAGGATTGAGTAGGAGGGTGCATTCAAACTTATTAGTGGCTTAGGAAGGATTTTTCGTTCATTTTTATTGCACTAAAGGTAGTGAAATGTCAAGGCTCACAAGAGGCCTTCAAGGTGTAATTGTGTGCTCAAGCAAGAGAGAAACAAAACTCAAGGTCACAGGGCACAAATTTGAAGCACGGAGGAGAATCATTTGTTGGTTCAGGGTGGGACAAAGGAGGGTGCAGGGCGCACATCAAAGGAACAAGGGATCAGGATTCAATCCTTCCCAATTCACTTGGGCACTCAAGAGGAACTAGGAGGGCCCAATTCTTTGAGTCGAAGGAGTGCACTCAAATGAATTCTTTAGGCTTCATGACTGTGCCATGCACCCTAAGGGAAGGATGAAGGATTTATGCTTCAAGAGTGTGCCATGTGACCTAAGGATTCGTGCTTCATGATTGTGCCATGTTCCCTAAGGCTTTGTGCTTCAAGAGTGCACCATGCGCCCTAGGGCTTCATGCTTCGTGAGTGTGCCATGTGCCTTGAGGGAAGGATGAAGGATTTTTGCTTCATGAGTGAACCATGCACACGAGGGATTCATGCCACATGAGTGTGCCATATGCCCTGAGAGAAGGATGAAGGCTTCGTGCTTCATGAGTGCGCCATGCACCCTAAGGGAAGGATGAAGGTTTCGTGCTTCGTGAGTGTCTCATGTGCCCTAAGGGAGGATGAAGGCTTCATGCATTGTGAATGCGCAATGTGCTTAAAGGGACAGAAGGCCTTGTTCTTTCGAGGTTCACTTCATTGTTTTGAAGTGTGCTTCTTTGTTCTGAGGTGCACTTCGTTTTTTCAAAGTGTGTTTAGGCTTGGGAGGGTGCAATTCTCTCCAACAGTGGCAGCTTGTTCATTTGGAATGTGATTTTCACTGAGGGAGGCATCGAAAGGGTAGGTCACTTATCCTAGGAGGTATTAATGCACTGTGAGAGGGAAGACACCTTAGAAGAGGATTATTGCATAAGTATGGGAGGAAAAGGTATGTTAATTAGGCTCTTGAATAGGCGACGCTCATCACCTGGTGAAAGAATAAAGCTTTAATAACTTTCACTGGGAAGTAGGAAAACATGAATATGACACTTGAAAAATGTGAATGACCTTGAAATTGATACATGCTAGAGTGAAGATAACATGAAAAATACACTTATTAAAGTGGAAGAAAGAAAAAACAACAGTTGTAAACATAAAAGTGACATTTGTGAAGGCAAAGGTGTGAAAAAGTGACAGTTGGGAAAACTCATCGAACTAGAGGTGCAAACGTAACCAAAGTGAGGGAGACTATCCATGGAAGTGCGTACTGACTGTCAACATGAGTTGAACATTGCATAAGCATTGTCTTGATGGATGGTGCTATGCCTATTCAAGCTAGCATAAAGAAAGTGTGCTCATGAATTCAGCCAGGACTATGCATGTGTAAGCAAGTGACTTTAACAAGTAGAATTTGAGAAAAAGACAAACATATTGCAAAACATCAATCAGCCATGAAAGGATTATGGAACGGAAAATCGTAAGATCTTTAGCATGCTCCAAAATTCAAGTGTAGGAAAAATTTTGGAGGGTGTTGATTGCAACGTCAACATACAACATAAGTATAGTTAAATATGTGTTATTGATAGCATGCTTGCGTTGATGCGGGTATTGCTATACCTTGGAGGTGAAGGAGAACATAATTTTAAAGCTTGCTTTCATATGTTTGTTATGTTGCAAAGGGTGAAAGGTTGCTTATGCTTACATATGTTGATTGGTGTTGGTTAGTGAGGATGATTGTGTGCATATGGAGTACTGGATAATGGTAAGATGTATGCATATGATGAGTGAGACATTGTGATGCAAGGCAAACTATAAGGAATATACCTTCTAGAGAAGGTTATAATAGAGGTTTTTAGTGTTATAAAAAATAGCAAAAATTGTCAAAAAAACATTCGTTAAAACATATGTTTGTGACAGTGGATGTTTTAGCATAGATTTTAACGAAACTTCATCAAAATTGAAGTTTAGTGGGTTTTTTTTTTGTCCTTCATGGAACAAGTAGCACCAGTGTGCTACATACACAAATGCATCGGGCTACATATATAACTAAAACCACTACAAAACAGTAATCACCGTGGGTGAAATTTTGAAAAAAAAAATTGAAATTATGTATATATAATGTATATGATCAGATACAAGATGCATACCCTCCTATGGGTTTTCTGTATAGACTTCTTCAGATCTTAACAGATTACAGATGACTACGGTCACTCGCTTTGCATATGCCTATGGCATTACAGCATGTAATTTTCCTTGATAATGAAAATTACGATACTTTTCCTCGGGAAAAAAACTAAAACCACTGAGGCGTTGAATCCAAAGAACATTGATGCGTAATATATATCACATTGGTGCTAATAAATTAAAAAAAATCCCTAGGGCATTCGTGTAAGGAACAACACCCGGGCATGCAAAAAAAATTGTTGTGTCGATGCTTTTTTTTAAACTTATAGTGTCAATGCGTATAGTTTGTACAAACACCCCAACGTGTTAGTTATATAAAATGATCGGTGTTGTTAATTTCATAATGCTCCAGTGCTAATAGATATAAAAAAAGCCCTGGGGCATTCGTGTAGGGCACGACATTGGGGCATGCAAAAAAATAATTGCAGTGAAGGTGCTTTTGTTTAAACTCGCAGCGTCGATGTGTATAATTTGTATGAATGCATCGGTGCGTTTGTTATATAAAAGGCTCGGTGTTGTTAATTTTAATAATGCAATGGGGTGTTAATTGCAAATAATAACAGTGCTTGAATAAATAAACGCCCTGGTGTTGTTGTTTTACGAAAAGGCAACGGTCATGCAAAATGATGTCGTCCCGATTCTTTTATATAAAATAACACATCGATTCATTTTTATGTTATGGACACACTGGATTTTCTCTTTTTTGGAAACATCAACCTATGACAATACAATTATTGTAATTATTTAAATCCGTTATTCATAGAAAAATCGACTTATGATGTTTGGATTAATTCATTATATTATCATATTTCACATCTCTTCATTATAATATTTAATCATCCATATATTTAATCAATGATGTAACATTTCACAGTGACATTGGATAACACAATAGAATAAATTCAAATTTATTTATTATATATCAATAAGACGCTCTTTGTCATACAAAATGGGATTATTATTGGTAACCCTTTGTCTTTTAATTGGGACACTATATCCATTACATTAAACAAAATGTTTGATTTTCATAAACATTTGTTTCAAAAAATACAACATGTTGCATTGATATTCAAATAGATCATCATTCTTTGTTGGAACTGTTGGCAATGCTCAAGCTACTTCCATGACTTGGGTTATTTGGAGGAATGTTTTGTTGATTGCATCAATTGTTTTCGTCTTCTTCAAGTTATGTCTGCAAACATAAAAATAAAGTCTAATGAGTGTATATTATATATATATATATATATATAGATATATATTTTATGTATGTATGTATATATGTTGGTTTGATTTCATCAATGAATTCAAAAATTGAAGCCATCAACAAATTCGTTCTTTGCAATATGGAAGCGACACAATCATGGGTCGCATTGTACTAACAAAAGAGGAGGAAATTGGATAGTGACAGGAAAGAATTCAAACAGTTGAATGGTAGAATTGTGCCTTATCTTGATCATTTAAAAGAAAATATGCCAATGACATGCCCTAATAGTTGGGTTGTTGACCAAGTCAAAGAGAAATATGGTGCATATGCTCGATACCTGCGTGCTAAAGAGGATGCGCTAAACATATGTATTGGGTGCAACAATTTGGTAATTATAATCTATTTCTGTACAATTTTAACTTCATATTGCACCTTTGAATTGTAACATCTATATATATTTTATATTTTTAATTATGCTCGGGTTATTAGAGATGACACTCTGATTTTTTCACTTTTTTATAGGTGCATTTGTTCCCATCTATGTGGGCATATGGACATCATTTTTGCATGGAGGATGTCGATGATGGATGCATGACACGCCACTGTGGAGTGGAGGTCGAGTTCGACCAATCTATTCGTGCTAGCCACTGCAATCAAAACCTAATGCAGGGGACATTGGGTTACATAGGAAATATGCAAGAGATCATTCAAGTGGACTTCTATTCATTCCAATGTGTTATTTTTAGGTGCAAGTGGTGAGACACTTTTGATCGGAAGAATGTAAAGGAAGATCATGATAGTGGGTTGATATCTATCAACTCTAGAAAGATGTGGCATGAAGCTAGGGAGCCTTATGTTTTCCCAAAACACTGCAACCCGATGTTTTTTACCCATATGTGTTAGATAGGCATTGGTGGTTCATATTAAGACACGCCCCTAGATCAAACCATACTTTTTAGAACAACAATGTTATCATGCCAAGCGAGGAAGATAATCAAGGTGATGACAATGGGGAGTAATATGTACTTGTGTTATTTCATCATTTATACTATTATTGTATGTTTTTGGTTTCTTTATTTCGCTAATTTTATTGTTTTTTTATTCGTCTTCTTGGAATTTTTAATATCATTAGTAATATTCACAAACATTTTTACATGTTTTTTTGCAGTGGAAACATTTTTGCACTTAAAACTAAGTATTCCAAGTATGTACAATATCTATCATAATAAGGAATCAAGGTCATAAATTTTCTCGAATAGGAAAATGAGAACAAAATAGTGAACTTAGAAATAACATTGAAGATTTAGTCTCAATTTAGATACTTATTAGTTTATTAATCAGTTCACTAAAAGGAGGTCTTATGCATGTATAAAATGTTGATTACATATTTTTTATGGACCATAAAAGAAACAAATGGGCTTATATGGATGCATGAGAGGTTTTAAGTTTTTCTTTATGGATAATGGAACATGTTATCACTCCTCCGAATCTCCAAGGTTGAGGAAGAGTCCAGTTGAGGTTATCACAGACCAATCTTTTGACTTGATAGCTAGCCCTACCAAGCTAAAGAGGGCTCTCTCCAAATAATCATAGCCAGGAGGGCTAGATGGATTAGGGTTTTAGGGTTTTAGGCTAGGGCTAGGGATAAAGTGCAGAGGTTGTTTTGATTTGATTTGATGGGGTTGTTGGATGAGGATTAGGTTAAAGAGACTAGGTCAGGGCAAATGAGGGTATGATTGCAGACATCTGATGGAGTAAGATAGGTAGGCATTCAAACACTTCAAGTTTCTAAAGTGAGATGGATAAGACCGGTGAGGTGCTAGAAAGAACAGTACAAGCATGTATTCTTTCTAAACTGAAGAAAATGGACAAACTATGAAGATTTCCCCAAAACAGAGCATGTAAGATATATTATATTCATCAACTTGAAAGTCAACATATCATGGAAGTGAAATGAAACATGGGAGTAAAAAACATTCAAACATATGCAACAAAAGAAGAAACTATGTCAAAATGCCATACCATAGGTATTCTGCCAAAATAACTGCAACTCATTCATTAAATTCTGCCAAATACTAAGTACACCAGTGTCTCTGATCAATCCTACAATATCCAACTAAGTCCAACCATTATCTATGGTGAAGAAAGGGACTAAATAGACATGAAAATCACTTCCCCTCATCCTCAGGGGTCGAATCCATGAGGTGAGGAAGATATTACACAAAAATCTTAATTGATAGCTAAATTGTAGGATGGTCCAAGTGACTCATTCCTATCTTAAGTGAACTGATTCATTATACCTCATTTCCCTGATTTACCTAATGAATTTACCCTATGTAATAGTAAAAACATGATAATTACATTCAATTTGATCATTTACATAGATAAAATCATCATTTTCCAAGGTGAAAATCAAAACAGGAGAGAAACTCATAAAATTGTAGAAGATTGTCAAACACGCCCTCCAAGTTCAGGACTGCTTTTGGGTGCCTTCCTAGTGTCCAAATTTTCTCCAAGATATCTCATTGGAAATCTTTTCAAGTATAATTTCAAGACATGTATTCAGTTTTCAAATTGGAGCTCATTTGCCTTGTCAAAAACTCAATCTCCCAAGACTGGTAAACGTACAGTGCCCAAGCCAAAAATGAGGGAGAAAGGTGGTTTTTTGGTGGTTTTTGACCTTTTTGACTGACCTGTTTGCCTCAAAATACCTAGAAAATGCACAGGGTGCATGTCCTCATCACTCTAAATCCAATTATGTTGACATTTTTCTCATTATATGCCCCAAAAAAGAGCGCAACACCCTAGGTGTTGCGTGTTTGACCTTTTTACTGTGCTAAAAATACCTAAAAAACACATAAATTCACAATTTGCAAAACTTGCTCAAAACTTGTCAAAATTGAGCCCATGATATCTCCTTGGAAATATTATCATGTCTAGTTTCCATATATGCCTTTAGTTTTCAAAATGGACTTGATTTGACCCTCCAAAAATGGATTCTTCCAAGACTGGTCAAAAAGTGCAGAATGAGGGTGCAAAAATGAAGTGTGCTCTTTTAGGAAACTTTTGGAGGTCTTCTTCAACTCCAAATTGAGCTCATGATAGCTAACTAGAAATATATTTCTGTCTAGTTATCATTTTATGCATCAAGAAAGTCATTTGGACACTCCATCTAGGAGAAATAATGATTTTCCCAAGGTCACTCCAGAAGTGCAGCAACTCTCTTGTAGCAACTGTATTTTTGAAATTTATCCAAAACCATGACACCTGTGTAAAAAATGAAGGAGGTTTGTCATTGGCCTATTATGGACAAAATCCTCTCTCACTTTTGTCAAATTCATAGTTTTTTTGTCAGAAACATAGTTTGAAGAAAAATTTGCCCTATGTGTGGCAAATGATTTGTCCCTTGGAATTGTTGAAAATGCAACAAGATGATGGAGCTTAGTGAAAAGAAGTCGCCTTCACTAAGTGGTCCCGCAGGCTATTTTTGGCGCAAAGTTTATTTTTAGACATATGGATCATGGTTCTATGAGTTGCAGGATGTTATTTGTGGATGATTGGTCATGTTGGTAAAAATAGATGGACTTCTATTTTTAGACATATGGGCGGGGTCTATTTTTAGACTGTTAGTCTAAATATAGAACAATCGAATATTATTAGCTCTTAATAATATTTGGACTATAAACATTATCTTATCCTCTTGCAGCACGCCAGTTCGAGCTACAGATGTGGCACATGCAACTACCAGAAGGAAATACGTGTTTCTATAGGTTAGTTGAGCTATTGCATGGATGGACTTCAGTTAGAACTCAAGTGATTGAGTTTGGTGGAGTTGATTGAGGAGTTGATGGAGTTGTGTTCAGTTTGACTTAGTTGAACTAGTTGTATTTAGTCTAATTAACAAATACACTAGTGATGAGTGGTGTGAATTAATTATTAATTAATTCACTAATTATTAACTCATAAATCAACTAAAGAATACATCAGTTAACTCAGTGCATGGATAGTTCAGTGGATACAAGTGTTAGAAGTGAGTGAAAGGGCAAGACAACTATCAGTTGTGACTATAGTTTTGCATGAGATTTGCACAATCAATGGATTGAGTATTGCCAATGAGGATTGTGTGGTATAGGCAAAGGGAATACGAATTTGGAGCTGATTTCTTCTTTCCATTCTCATGCAGGATTGCGCAGTGGAGGCAGGCAAGCAACGAAGGAGATTTGAACCTGTGATTGATTCAAATCTGAGCTAGTTTGTGTGTAATAGGTAGAGATAGTACTGAGTACTTGCGAGGAGTATTGTACTATGTATTGTTACATGTTCTCAATCAATATATTATACAGATAGTTGCGGGTTTTCAGCTGTATGCTTTCCCCGTGATATAATGTGTTGATATGTGTGATTGATGCTTCAATGTGCGCATGTGATTGTTTCTTAATTCCGCAAAATTGATGATCAACGTAGAGGAGGTTATGTATTATGAATGATTCTGCAAATAATGTATAACCAGGATAATCTCTGTGAATAAGTGTCATATTATTCAAAGTTATACAGGAATGACTTCTTGAAAAATGATGGATACCTGACGTTTATGAGTTGGAATGGCATCATACTTGCAGAAATGACCTCCCTTATGCCTCCTCTTCTCATATGTCTCAGATTCTATAGCCAACCCTAGCTCTGTGGGAGAGGAGATTAGGGTTTAGTGTAGGCAAAATAGGGGATTTGGGAAATTTACAGGAATGAAGGGAAATAAAGGGGATAGGGGGCTTCTAAATTATTAGGAAATTTTTGGGAGGTAGGGAGGGATTTTAGGAAGTATGGGAAACTTTAATTTGAAGGATTGAGTGAGGGGAAGGGGTCCAAAAGGGAAAAACACAGGCCTAGTCTAGAAAAGTGTCAAAAGCGTAGCAATAGCCTAGGGTTTGTAGAAAAATGATGATTTTGAGGGATAGGAGTGATGGGAAGTGTTTAGGAAGGTATATTAAGGATAGGGGAAGGTTTAAGAGCATCGAGATACAAGTTTTGTTGATTATTTAAACATGGAGGTCATGAAACCAAGAAAAATGCCCTCAAAACCCTAGGAGAGGGAAATGAGAGGAATGGGTATGGGGAAAGGTCAAGGGAAGTAGATGGAGTGTAGGTGAGTGAGATATTGATGGATAAGAGTGAAAATGATCCTTCCCTTGGTCTTTGATGGTCTTTATACCTTGTCTAAATTTTCAAAATTGATCTTGGGACCCATTTTCTTCCTTTTGTCATTCACCTTACTCTTGGAAACTATACCTTTACACTTGACTTTTTCTTTGACAAATTGATCACTTGATAGACATTGAGAACACTTTGACCTTTGAATTTTTGATCCTTCGGAATTTTGGAAATCTGAATTAGCAGCTTGGAAATCATGTGCTTATTACAGTTGAAAGACATAAAATTACATAGTGAAAAATAAAATTACATCTCTATTTTCTGGAAGAAAATTACAATTTGGAATGAAACTCATACTTGAAAGCAAAATTAGAACTTTGGAAACCACGCTTAGATGTTTGCAACTCCTCTTTAAATGAAAAAGGGATATTATTGGTGTTCACTCTCATACTTTTGCTGGCCTTATGCAGTGAAATGGTGTTTTATTGGACCTTGAAAGAATGAAACCTACAGATCTAATGAAAACCTTGAGCGAGTAGACTTCATGGTGACTTGATTGACATAAAGAAATGATGAAATGAGCTTTCATAATTGATGTATGCTCAGTAATACATGAAGGTGGGCCAACAAGTATGAATTTTTGAGGGAGAGTGAGGTTTTTTACTAGGGCTACCATCAGTGAGTAAATTTTAGAATGAGGACCTAGGTGGAATGACAAAAAATTCTGAGTGGGACCCTAACATGATATGAAAAGAGGATTTTTATCATTGATGGCAGTATGCAAATGCTAACTCCAACAGAACAATTTTGAGTTATCTTTTCAATGGTAATTATAAATACAAGTTGAATTAATAAATATTTTATGGCTAAGAATTAAATGATAAATAATGTGATTGTGATTAAGAAGCATTTGTTTGACTTTCAAATAGACTTGGTGATGCATTTTCCTTTCCTATTTAGATTATGTGAAATAGATATATATTTTTATGTATTTATAAGTAAATTATTTAAAGTAAACATGTATTTATAAGTTCGGTAATTATAAGTGATAAGGCTACATAATAACGTCTTGTGTGTGATATATTATTAAAATCTATCTTGCCTAGAATGATCATTGAAGATCACAAGCCCAAGCTATATACATCATTCCATTGAAAGTCACGAGCCTAAGGCATATAAATCACGTCGCCAGTTTGAATGGCATCAATTATATGATACGACAGTGGTGTGAAAGGCATGCTTGCAAGTTTTAACAGTGGTTGGTGTGTGACTGATAAGACCCATGAAACCCTAATCTGATATCTTTTCTCTGTACCATTGTCTTCTCATTTCACCCTTATTTTACCATTTGAACCGGCATCATTTAACAAAGTATAAACTTTTCATAGTTCCATTTATAAAATCCATGGCACCATGGCGGTTTACAGCTGGGACCTCTAAAATCGAGGTAAGACACCTAGAATGTGTATTGTAGGACAACAATTAGGTGTTCTCCCTCTCTTTGACCTCTCATGGTCGAACCATATTGTATGGGTCTGCCATTTTCTCCTGCTCCTACTACTGCCCCCTATGTTGACCTCTCTGCTACATGAATGACATATAAAATACATCAGTCTCATATGTAAAATACATCTTTTTTATTAAATTAAAAATGTCTTTATTAATATGGAAACATAAATTTCAACTAACAAAAAAAAAATCATCAATGCGCCCAAAACATAGCCATGCACCGATTCTGGTGCACTATAGAACAAAATAACACTAACAACGATGCGCACATACGTATGATGCACCATGTTGGTTCACAAATTTAAATTTTCATCGTAGTGTGTCACACTTATGCACTGGTGCGTATGTATAACCTTTTCGCACTAGTACGAAACGTTCAAGTTATCGAACGCAACGAGAAATAGCTATCTTTTTAAATATTTTTTTTGTGGCACATTTGGTAAATATGAATGCACCGGGTGTAACCTAAAAAATGTACGCACCAACGTACAATTTATAGCTTTCCCTATGTAGTTTCATTTACGAAATGCGCCGCAACAGTAGCAGTGAGTTATGTTCACGCACTGAACATATCAAGAACACCGGATTTGTGATGGTGGTTAAGAAGCATTTGTTTGAATTTCAAATAGACTTAGTGATGCATTTTTGTTTCCAATTTAGAGTATGTAAAATAAATATCTATTTTTATGTATTATAAGTAAATTATTTCTAGACATGTCTTTATGATTGTGAACATGATGTAATATTAGCTAGGAGAAATGTGAAAACATGAATTTCAGTGACTAGCTCATGATAAGTATGTGGAAAAATTAATATTATTTGAATTGTTCATTATGAAATAATCAAATATATTACTTTTCAAAAGTTTAAATCTAATATAGTATCAATTTTGTATTATTTAACTCATATATATTATTAAAAAGATTTAAAATTAAAACAGTACATTAACAAATAAAGAACCAGAATAACACCCAAATGTTATATCTTTATTACTAGAAAATTTTCACTTACCTCTTTAAGGGAGAACTTCCAATAGAGTAAATCCCCAACTATAAGTAACTTCACAAGCATTATTTTACATATCTTAATCCTCATCTTTAGAGAGAGAAATTTATAATTTAAATTGGTAAGAGTTGTTATAAATATTAAATTGGTAAGAGTTGTTATCAATATTAAATTTAAATTGCTTGAAAAATTCATAACTTTAGTAATTAATTTAATTTTATAGAAATAGAAATTTTAAAGTTTATTAAATCTAAATTAATTATTAAAATTATGACTTAAGTTTTTTAAATTTAACAATAGATTGAATTTATAAACCAATATTGAATTAGTTAAATTGTATTTTTGAATAGTTTTTATTATTATTATTTTATATTAAAAATTGAATAAGTTACACATTTTTGTCTTATTAGGAACTAACTAAATTATTTTACCTTTAGTTAATTTTTCCTTGTGAGTATTGAAATATTTTACTAATTATGTTGGAGTGAATATAAATAAACTATCTAAGCAATAGAAAAATACATAATCGATAATAAATATTATTTCATAAAAATAAGCATCATGATGATAATCGTCTAACAAATATAGACATTATCTAAGATACACATTCGAATTCACTACCATAATCTAACAAGTCAAATAACTGCAATCAAATATTTGATACAACAAACGTAGTAGTGCCAGTCTGGTCTATAATGGAAGATGATGGATGGTCAACTACTGCCTTAACGTATGTCGAACTCAGCTGAGGTGGATGAGGAGGTGGTTGGTTTGCAGTGGAAGATGATGGATGGTCAACTATTGCCTCAACGTGGTTTGTCAAGCTCTGAGGTGGAGGAGGAGGTGGTTGGCCTTCTCTGTTAGGAGAAACATAAGGCACATCCTCTAGCTCTAGTATCTCATCATCAGGCAAGTAACGAGGAGGTGTACTACCAAAAGGATCACCGACACCCTAACGACCATGATTCGATGGGGCGGTACTACCAAAAGCATCATGATGACCACCCTCATCATCATCATCATCATCACCACCACTCTCTTCATCATGATCATGATCACCGCCCTCATCATCATGATCACCACCCTCATCTTATGTATCTACCACTGCATTCCCTATATCCCTCATCATTGTCAGTACCCTACTAGCTCTGATGATATGACACATAAAAGACATCATCTCATGCAGACAGTCCTTGTACAGATCCATGAACCTAGGATTTGGTTTGATATCTCGAGCCCTCGCAGGGCAGACTCCCTCATCAACCAAAACTCTGGCCAATATGTTGCAGTAGTCCATTCGAAATCACAGATCAGCCCTACGACCCCGAATGCTCACTCCCCCCTGAGGATGTGCCTCACCCTCTTTGGCCTCACCCATCTCCTTGATCTAGTGGGGGAGGAGGCATATCCCCAATGAATGTGTTGATGTCTACAAAATATATAGTACACAACAATAATTAGACAATTTCATTTCATTAAACAATTTAATAAAACAATTTAAAAAACATGCTAGAATAAATTTTATTCTAATTAATTAAAACAATAAAATAAAACTACATCAATTTAAAGAAAACACTAATATTGCCTCTATCATCTGGAGGATCTGTGGTTATGAAGAGGATGTTGGGACATGTTACCAATCAATCCTCGTGTACGAAAATTCCAACATGACAAACGTATGGTCATCCTCACTGCCTCAGTGAAAATCCTGGCCAGATACTTCGACGGGTCCCTCTTGGGCATCATCTGCCCCCACATGTGCATCTAGACCTTAGCAATCGACCTAGGAGGGCGACGGTCAAATGTAAGCCTCGTCTTTGGAAACCTCTCAAAAAATAAACAAAAATGCTTTGAAGCGAAAGGGAAGGTCGCCCTCCCATGTCTCAATGCATGACATCTATATAAAACCATACAAAAGTGCCTTAAAAAATGGCATACCATCTGATACAATGTAGCACCTGAATCAAAGAATCGACATAATACAAAATAGGGAAACTAATGTGATACACATCACTACTGAAGTGTGCAATGGTGGTGACTTATAATGAGATCCACATAACCTCCTCTATAACAAAAGAAGAAATACATAGTTTTCCACCATGCACCTAAAAATTTGTTGGATGTACTGCATGAGGCCCTACATATCTTTGAGTGTAGGCAAGTTGAGTCTCAGCTGCAGACCCATGGGAGACATAAGGTAACTAGGGAAAAACTTCCTCTCTCCTAGATAGGCCAGTGAGAAAGTATATGTCTTCCTCAGAGGGTCGATACCACGCCCCATGATCAACATGGAAAGCCTGCTCCTGGGGACTCCATCGATAGATTAGATAAACCAATAAGATAGAGTGTGCCTTCAGGGATGTAACCTACTCATAGTACTTGACGAGGCCTACATTCCTTAATAGCACTCGGGTCGTTGTAATAATAGGGTGAGGGTATAAATCCCTCTCCCTCTCTCTGCCTTCCTATGTTCAGACCATATTGTATGGGCTTGCTTGCTTCCCCTACTGTTGTTGTTGCTCCCTTTGCTAATGTCTTTGTTATATGATTGACATATAAAATACATCAGCCTCATACATAAAATACATTTTTTTTATTAAAGGAAACATGTATATATAAATATGGAAACATAACTTTCAATTACAAATAATAATAATAATAATAATAATAATTCATTGGTGCGCTCAAAACACAGTCATGCACCATCTTCAGTGCACTATCAAACATAACCGCACCAATCTTAGTGCACGCATAAGTATGACACGCCGTTGTTGGTTCACAAATTTATATTTTCATCATGGTGCATCACACGTATGCACTAGTGCATACGTATAACCTTTTCTCACTAGTACAAAATGTCTAGGATATCGAACGCACCAAGATATAGCTATATTTTTAAATATTATTTTTGCGGTGCATTTGGTAACTATAAACACACCGGGAGTAACGCACCGACATACAATTTATTGTGTGCCTGGTGTGTTTTCATTTAAGCAACGCATGCAACAATCGTGGTGTGTTATGTTCACGCACCGAAATGCGGTGCACCCTGTAAAATTATAAGGTGCACTGCTATCAGTGCGAGCCGAACATATCGAGCGCACCTTACAGGGAAATTATTTTTTTCAAAAACAATGGAAAATTTAAGCTAATTTGAAATTTTGATCCACTAAATAATTAAATTAGAGAGAAACATAAACATTAACTTGACATTTGGTCGTATAGGAGGCATTGTTGACACATAATGGGGAAAATTTTAAAATAGTTTGAAAAAATTGGAAAGTGAGGTAGTGAGCACGGTACAGAAGGATGGTGAGCAAGAGAAACACCGACGTTAGGGCACTTGCATGAGGGAAGAGTGGCACTGGTGCTTCAGATCTCTCCAACACTGTAGATGGTAAAAATGAAATTTACGGTCGAGAGATTTATTTTTTTTATTTAACCCTCCTCCAATGT
Source organism: Pinus taeda (assembly GCA_000404065.3). Lineage (NCBI taxonomy): Eukaryota > Viridiplantae > Streptophyta > Pinopsida > Pinales > Pinaceae > Pinus > Pinus taeda. Next base: position 85,168 of record APFE031476927.1, read on the forward strand.
GTTACTCTAACTGCACCGGTGCATAATAGATCTAAGAGCATCTTGCTTTTTTTAAATTAAAAATTATATCACAATGATTTTCTTAAGACACCACGGGGAATTCTAATACAAGTATACTTGCTTGACTATAGCACCACTCTATTTTTAAAAATTAAACACTGCCTAGTGGTGCTCTTTAGAAGACGCCCAAGTGTGTTTTAATACATTTACTGCACCAGTGCATCGTTGGAAGATAGCACCACATTTTTATGAAATTTAAAAAACGATAGAGATGCTCCTTCATGGTATGCATCGAAGCGTTTTACTATGAAGGGCGCTGGTGTTATCGATTATCAAAGCACTAGTGCATTGTGTCATTTAGCTCACCATGTTTTTTTTTTTATTTTATAAAAATAAATTTTCCACAGTGCACCATGTTATATGCAACGTCAGTGCTTGTATGGATAGTAAAGCACTAGTGTGTTTGTAGATTGTAGAAACATTGCCCAAAAAACATTCGTTAAAACATCCACCCGCCCACCTCCACTACAAACATAATTTTGGGCTATTTTTATAAGGGCTTTCGTAAAAAGCTCCGCTAGAAGGTCTTTTCCTTGTAGTGATAAAGGCAAGGCAAAGACATTATGCAAGGCAAATGCATTACACAAGGAAAAGGAAAAGGCGTGATCACAATTGTGATGAAAGGATAAGGCAAAGGCATGAAGAAGTTGTAATGTAAAGGATGATGGCAAAGGAGAAACAAGGAAAAGTTGTTGGCAACAGAACATAACTATTGACAAAAAACAAAGGAGAAACAAAGGGTGATGACAAAGTATATGCATAGTTGATGAACAAGTTGATGTATTATTTTGAGGTAGTTGATATATGAAATTGCAGAAATTGCAAAGGATATGTTGTCGATATGTATGATATGCAAAAATATTGTTGATGCTTGGTAACACTTGGTGAGTGGTGTATAAATGTTAAGTTACATGGTCTTGACATTATGTTGGTGTATTTAATCATTACATATGGTTCAAAATAATATTGGATTGAGCATTTGTTTTTGTTTTTAATATTCAAAATTTGAAAGGGTGTGAAATGAATTGGTGGAATGTAAAGAGGCAATACTATTCACTTCATATTCTTGTGTGGAATACTAAAAGCCAACAAATTGTTTTTATAAAAATATGCACTTTTGAAAGGTTGAGAGGTTAGAGAATGTGAGAGTTGATTGTATAATTGTTCATTAACTACCTAACACATATATAGAGTTGATGTGAAGTAGATTTGAGGAGAAGAAGAAGCAAAGATAGAAATGGAGGTATGCAGAGTTATAGACCAGGAAAACCAACATGTTGTTTCTTGTATGTATTGAGAGAAGGCAATCTCCTTTCAAGTTGTAGCTTGATAAATAACGAGTTGGAACCTGTTGAGTTAGGAGCCTCCTGTGGGTTGTAGCCGACAGAAAAACTATGGGAGTTGGAGCTTCCTTGCATGTTGTAGTTTGCAAAAAAATTGAGGTAGCAACCTCCTGTAGGATGGAGCCTACAAAAAATTGGATGTAATAAGGAAGTAGGAGTTTTCCTTTGCATCACAACAATAACAAAGTCATGGTTTTCTCCATTTATGGGTTTCCACTTATACCTATTGTCCATATGTGTTGATCTTATATGCTGATGTGATGTTGTGGTTTACTTATTAATTGTTGTTCACATATTAAATTTGATGTTAATTATGTGTTAAGATGCTCATCTAAAAGCTCAGTTAATAATTTTAAAGAAAATAAATTTAATGTCCATGAATGTACTAAACTGATTCAGCCCCCCTCTCAATTTAGACAAGTTTTCATCACACCACATCATCAAGCTAACATCGCTCAAGCATCATGCTGACATCATCAGTTCCTACGTGGTGCCACATGTCGCCTGAATTTGGCCCACTTGGCACCTGAACATGCCAAATCTACATGTCGCATGTCGACCTATGATAGGTCCATGTCATGCTAATGTCACCTTGTCATTGTATCAGGTCACCTAATCAAAACATGCCAAGTTTCCACCTGCAATTGGACCATGTTTTCATGTTTCCATGTCATCGGTACAGAGGTAAGGGGTCCTAGACTCGATTTTCCATTGAATTCTCATTATGCCCTCAGCCGCCAGCCATTCTCCACAAATCTTTGCTACACATATATCTACATTAGGTCCCACATAGGTCGAAAGTCAAAGGTTGGGGGTCGATCAAACCATTGCTTCCTGCAGTGAGGCCTGACTCGTTGGAGGCTTCACTAGGTCAAGGTCAGGGACCAACTCACATTATCTATTTTTGAAGTGGCCTGACCTGGAATCTTGGTGTCGGAACCCAACCAACACTTTGGCCCTTAATAACTTGAACTTTGACGAGTTGTAACTTTTGATCTAGCAGGAAAATATCAAACTCGAGCATATCATTGGAAATCTCTTTCTGAGCACTATCTAACTGCACCATTTGTAGGAGCATCCAAGCAAATATGATGAGGTAGAATTTCCCTCAAAGTTTGGGCCATCTAACCACCATAGTTATAATATTTATAGCTTCTTCACTTAGCCTGCTACTATGATGGTTCTCTACTAAAGACTATTTCTACCCAAGCACTGCCCTTGAACCTAACCCTCCTTGGCACAATCATCTTTTCATGCACATAGCCAACTCATGGATGTAATGGTGTACTTGGGTTCTCATCAATGCCAATCACACCAATGCATCAAGTTGACATCAATGCCAACACACATCTACCATTCTAACAATGTCAATTGTCCAACAATATCCCCCTTTGACATTGATGGAAAAACCTCATCATTTATGGCCACTCTTCACGCTACATCCAACCAACACAATATCTTCCAATGAATGGTTATCATTGAGCTTACTCTTCCCTTCTTGAGCCGCCAATAGTTTTTCCCCCCACCTTTGGCATCAATGACAAAGGGAAACAAACTGCTTTTTGTCCCCCTCTTTTAATTAATGTATGAGTGTAGGGCTACTCGTGTGCATTCTCCTTTTCAGATTTCTCTTTCTCAAGGGCTAATATCTCTTTATTAAGGCACTTGAATTCTAGCATCAATCGCAACTACAAACAACATAAACAAAGACACCTACAAAAACCAAACATTAGTCAAACACATCTTTGTTTCTTCTTGTAGTTTTTGTTACTCTAGAGCATTGGATATATATATATATATATAGATATATGCTCCCCCTGAACATATACTATTTCCTCTTAAATGTTCATCCAGTTTTAGACACTTGATGGCTATTGTCTCTCTCTTTTGTCAATGGATGAGTATTCTGATTTTCCAATGCATCTTCATACCAATTCAAGCTCAAACCTTATAGTGTCTATTGCAAATCTCAATAGTCAATGATGCATTTTAGCTTGTTCTTCTAATGTTATTACTGCTTGAGTGACTGTACTCACTCCCTCTGGTCATGCTAATCATCAACTCATCTTCCCCTTAGATCATGCTTATACAACTAGGGATTTCTACTTAAATAACACCAATAGTACCAATTATTTGATACCAATTGAATAATGCACCTAGAAAACTCCCATGACTTCTTCTCAAAAAGATATGTCCATATATACAAAAAGTTACTCCAATCGAGCCAAAGGCTACCACTTGGCATAGTAATCCCAAATGATAACCAAGGAACATGCAAAGAAAACTACTTGTTTTCATGAACTCAAGATTCCTAGACATAATCAAATTTTCTACTTAAATGAAATAAGGGCACTTCATGTAAGATGCAAACCTTTCATTTCTTGAGCAGTCACTCTTTCTATGACCAATGGATGATGCCTACTTCTTTTAATAAAGCATCTTCCCCTGAGCCAATTTTCTCTCTCCTTTTATTATTATCTCTTTACAACTTCCTTCTTGCTTTTGCATGGGGATTGATAATTTGGACCTGACTAACTTTGGGCCTCTTATCATTCCACACTTCTATTGCAACTACTCTTCTTCTCACAACACAAAATGTTGTTGTGTTAGTTGCACTCTCCTCTCTTTTTTAATATTGATGTATTTGAAATAAAACAATTCATTATTATAATCGGCGAGGGAACTTTATCTTACCTCTATCATTCATATGCACATCTATGTGTAAAAATTCATGATACCTACATTTGACTCTCTTGGCTTCACTTGAAGCCATTGTCTTCTTTAATGAAGAGAAACATAGGGTCTACTCCCCCAAAGTAGATTTTCCTCCATTTTCCTCCAAACCTTGGTGGGCTCAGTCCTGACAAGAGCAATACTTCAAGACTTCTCGTTCATCATGATTTGGGTTTTAAATTGACTGCACAGGGTTAGAAGGCACTCTTATTTTCTTCTCTCTTTCTTCACCCAAGTATTCTTGCTTCCCTTTTGTTTTTCTTGCAGAGAAGAATTGTTTCTTCTCTTGCACCTGATAATTTCATAGACATCCTCAACAGGGATAGAGGAGTTGCATCTTTTGTTTTTTCTCTGAATATTCTTGAGTAAGAGGCCATATCTCTACCGATTTCTTTCTCTTTTCTTCAAGCTTCATTTACATTGAGTGTTGAAACCAAGCTCATATGTCTTTGCCATTTTATTTCTTCTAACCTTCAAAGGTTGATTTGCTTCTCTTTAATGCATACTTTGTGAGGAAGATTTTGTCTTGCCATATATGTAGCATGTTTCCTTATGCCCAAAGTTGCCACAAATGTAGTATTCATCGTGGTAGAGGAATGAGGCAAAAGGATTTCCATGCTTGACAACATTCTTGTCAAATTTCCTATTGTTGTTGGCATGTTCTATCATGGGCATCTTATGCAACCTTGGGTCTCTACTACCTAACATATTTTGTTTTCTTGCACTCCATCTGCAATCCATGGCTTTATGCCAAAATTTTCTACAAGAAAAACAATAATCAAAGTGCTTTTGAATATTGAAGATACCCCTTCTTTGACAGCTTTTTCATGTGCCTTACATGGTTGTTTGAATTGTTGCCTCTAGCAATTCTATGTTGTTGTTGCCTCTTCTGCTTATTCATCTCTTTACCTCATTGCTACTACTTAACATTCCACTATCGCTTTTTCTTCTTTGCTTTTTTGTCTTTCCTTCTTGTTGTTGTTTCCAAACAATTTCTTTTCCTTTATTATTGTTGAACGTTTTACTTCCTCCAACAAGGAGTTATACTTCTTTACCATCTTCCTTCTTTGAGCTTGATTCTTCCATGAAGCCCAAACATGCCTTCATGAGAGGGGATCTTTCCTTACTGAGAATGCATCTAAGATCTTGGAGCCCCTTTTAAGCTTCTGAAATTAAGATAACTCTTCAATGGAATTTTCTAATTCATGTCTCAATGAGACTAATTCAGCCTATAGTCTCTCACAGTAAGCTTCCTTCTCATTCAATTGACTTGCTAGTGTTTCATTCAAATTGTTGGGTTCCTCTTGTTGAGAATTAAGATCAACGATTGTTTTGCTCAACTTATCATTTCAAGCTCATATTCTCACAACTTCACCTCTTGCTTGAGATTTGCTTCTGAAAACTCCTTTATCTCTTTTAGAGCATAGATGAGCTTCTTCTGAAATAGATCTTCTGATCTAAATGTTTTTCTTCATTGTTAGAAGTGAAAACATAATCACAAGCAAGATCTAGATTCTTTTTTTGTATCTAGGGAATCTCCCACAGGCTTGAGAAGTATTCCTTCTTCATCACTACTAAGGATGCTCTTATTATCTTCATGGAGAGTTCCTCTTCTTCATAGGTACCCTCATTAGCTATTGATACAAGTGTAGGTCTTTCTTCACTACTACTAGCTGCATATCTATCCTTTTCTTCATAAAATTCATATGAACATATAGAAGAAAAATGACCTATTTCATTACATTTATCGCAAATCAATAGCTTACCTTCTACGCAGCCTAACCTCTCATCCAAACCTTCTTCTTCACCTCTTGATTGATGAGTAGTAACTTACATATTTGAGGGATGTTCTTCAATATTTTGATCATATTTCCTTTGAGATTCCTTCTTCCTCTTCCTCCTTTCCTTCTTCTTATCCCCAACAAAAATATCTACAGAGACTGGTTCACTACTAGAGTAGCAATGTTCTTCAACCTTCTCTTGAGCCTCATGATTATCTCCTCCATATATACAATGAAACTTGTCCCATATTTCTCTTGTAGACTTGCAATGGCTCACTTTATTGGAGTGTGAATCTGATAGTCCCTCAAGATAATCCTTCTTGCTTCACTATCATTCTCATTCTTTACTCCATTCATTATAGAGCAACATGTTTGTAAAGCAATGACCATTAAATAGGCTTCCATTAAACTTCTAGACCACAGTCTACCCCATTAAAAAATGGGACTCCTTCTAGTGTTAAGCAAACTTGATTAGCCATGTTTCCTTTTGATCTACCTTCAAGCGGTTAAGTTGTTCCTAAAGGAACCAAGCTCTGATACCAATTGTTGGAAACAATGTTAATACTAGGGGGGGTGGATCATTCTTAAGGCTAATTTCATACAATTATTGCATTTTATATTTTCTTTTAATCTTGGCAATCATTCATGTGAGAAACCACCATCATAACATGTGCAACAATATAAATCAACACATAAACACACACACCATCAATATGAGCAACATGCACATATGGACACAAAGATTTAACATGGAGACCCAAAAGGGAAAAACCACCAATCTTTGTTTTATGATGTAACTATAAGCTCCTACTCTATTACATCAATTTGTTTGTGAGTGACCACTCACAGGAAACACCAACTCCATTAGATTGTATTTGCTAGCCACTACTAGCAGGAAGCCCAAATCTCTCCTTCTCAAACACATGTTCAACTTACCTGAAGCACCAACTCCAGGATTTGTTCAAGCACCAACTTACAAGAGGACCCAAACTCCAAGCTATCTTCAAACACCTACTATAATGGAAGCTCCAACTCCCTAATTTATAGGCAAAAACCTACACTCGATAAGGAAATTAATACTCTCTATTATGGTACCCACTTGGCCTGATTTCAGCTCTATGTTCACCACTTCTTGGCTCTCTATTCTGGCACACACTCTGCCTAATTTCTACTCTCCTCTTTTCCAAATTTTGGACCTCCAGTCTCTTTAGCAACATCCTCCATTATACAACCCAAATTTTCTCTGCTCATTCTACCCACTTTGGCCACTCTCCAGCAACACACACCACTCAACTCTCAACCCTTTGCTCATCCTGTCCATTCTTCAACATCACGCTTAGAAGCTCATTGGTCTCTTCTCATTTGCAGCATCCAAAACATACATATGCACTCGACCCTCATAAGGTCTACACAAGTAACTCTCACCCTTAAACACTTCAGAGACTCTCTGCACTCAATCCTCATATTCCTCGGGCTCTCTTGGTCTCTTAGTATAGCACACACTTACATAGGCTTTCTCAGCCTCTATCAGTTGCTCACATGCACATAACAATGTTGTATTCCCCACACTTGCATAATTTCAATCCTTAGTTTTCTTCAACTGTTACACAGGGATCGATGTTGCAACTTCTATGCATTACATTCCCCGAGTGTACTAAAGTATGGCTTACCATCTTGTTTTGTTATGTTTCTCAACCCCTGTAGCTATATTAAATTAGAGAATGGGATTTGGAGTATTTTTTTCATAATGAGAATTAATTCTCATTCCACCTGCACACTTGAGGAGTACCACAATTAAATTTTGCTTGTTTAATTCTCTAGCCATTTATATGGATTTCCATGCTTATTAATTAAGGCTCATAGAGCTCAAAATGTACTCCAACATGGTTCACTGAGTTGTGGTCAAATCTCCATCAATCCTAAGGATTTTTCCTTGTTTATCTCTTTGTGGCATGAGGAACACTCCGGTATGGCTAATTCAGCTTGAACCAGGCTCCATTAACTCACTACAAATTGTGGTCCTCATAGCCTCCTCCCTCTATTTTTATCAACAACTCTATTAACTATGAATTTTCCATATTTAGACTATGTTGAACCCTTTTTAATTTGTATCCCTTTAGTGCAGATGAACAAGCACTGAGGCCACCGGAAAATAACTATGGCGCTTAACTTTATGTGCCCGAGGAGCTAGAACCACATGCTAATTGGAAAGAGTGCTTAACTCACTAACGGAGGTCAGGAGTCGGGGGCCAGCCCCAATTCTCTTTTGTGCAAACAACTCTTTCCCCCAAAATATCAACAATTGGACTATCCTTTAACACTGGAAAACACTACCAAATAGACCCACTGGTGCAATCTCCAAGGCATCACCATATCATTAATATGATGCCACTCAAGTGTCATGCTAATATCATGAATTCCTATGTGGTGCCACGTGTCACTTGAATTTGGCCCACTTGCCGACCTGAACATGCCAAAAATTTACATGCCATGTGTCAGCCTATGATAGTTCCATGTCATGCTAACACCACCCTACCATTGTGCCCTATCATCCAATCAGATCATGCCACTTGTCCAGCTACAATTAGACCATGTTATCATGTCATCGATAAAAAGGTAAGGGGTCTTGGACTCGATTTTCCACCAAATTCTCGTTATACCCTCAACCGCTAGTTGTTCTCCACAAATCTCTACTACGTGTCCGTCTGCACTAGGTTCCACATAGGTCAAAAGTTGGAGGTTGGGGGTTGATCAAACCATTGCTTCCCGCAACGAGGCCCGACTAACTAATGACCCAACTTGCCAAAGGCTCGAGTAGGTTGGGGGTCTGGGCCCGACTCGCCTTCTCTATTTTTCAAGTGGCCTGACCTAGAACCTTGAGGTCAAAACCCAACCAATAATTTGACCCTTAATTACTTAAACTTTGACCGGCTGTAAATTTTAATCTAGGAAGCCAATCTCAAACTTCAACATACCATTGGAAAGCTCTTTCTGAGCACTATCCAAATACAATATTTGTAGGAGCATCTAAGATAATATGATGAGGTATAAATTCCCTCAAATTCTGGGCCATATAACCACCATAGTTATAAGATTTATAAGTTCTTCACTTAGCCTGCTACTATGATGGTTCTCTACTAAATATTGTCCTGGAACAATATTTTTTTCATGCACATAGCCAACTCATCCATGCAATGGGGTGCACTCAGGTTGTCATCAATGCCAATCACACCAATGCATCAAGTTAGCATCAATGCCGACACACATTTGCCATCCTAACAATGTTGATTGTCCAACATTTAATCCCAAATCCTGCTTATTGCTCCAAGTTTGAGATCCCATACTAGCTAGGTGTTATAAAACTTGAGACAAGAAGAAAATTCCATGAGTTTTCAAGTGTTGGATCAAGTCAATTGAAAGAGTATGTTGTTGATCAGTTCCCCCAACCTAGGGGTCCTTACCAATAAGAAAATTGGTGCCATTCCCAACATTCCAACATATCCATTAATTGATAATAGGGAAGGATTTTACAATAGCTTTCCAGAAAATTGAGCCCCCTTGTGGCTCTTGTTTGTGGCACAAATCCAATTAATAATAGAACTTGGAGCAATGTATTTTTTTCATGCAATATGCCCAATAACCATTTCCTTGTATGAGCCTCCATCCACTCTTAGTTGCAAGGGATGAAGAGTTATCCCCATCCCCCCTGATGTTTCAAACTTGTGATGGACTTCCAGGAAGTGAGTGCGAAGAGATTTCAGTCCTCTTTCCCAACCCACAAAAATCATAAAGACATTTTTTTTGCGAGAATCCCCTTTAGTATTTAGTCTAGAGTGAGCCAAAAAAAACTAGAATGCCTTCAATAATTATCTTTATGAGTATCAATCGACCCACGTGGGAGAGCCATTTATGGCACCAAATTTTTATTCTTTTTTCGATCTTTGATAGAACCCATAACCAATTAGATTTCTGGTAGTCATTTGCCTTGATGTGAAAGCCCAAATATTTTAGTCCTGCTATGGGAGATTCAGGATATGCCTCTAAAATATCTACAATCTAATGTTTGAGGTGCTCAGTGAGGCCCCATCGTGTAACTATGGACTTATCCCTGTTTATTCTCATTCATGTAATTAGACCAAACTCTTCAAGGATGTATTTTAAGGACCTAGTGTGTGTGATGGATGCTTCATAAAAGATTAGGATGTCATCAGCAAACAATAAATGAGACAAAATGAAAACATCTCCAATCTGAATTCCTCTAAATGAATGAGTGTCCTAAACATGTTTAAGAAGTTTGCTAAGGCTTTCAACTACCAAAATAAATATATGAGGTGATAGATGGAAACCTTGTCTAAGTCCTTGTGATCCATTGAAGAAAGAATATGCCTCACCATTAATCAAAATAACAAAGGAAGTAGTGTTGATACAATTGTGAATCCAAGAAATACAATAATGGTGGAAATCAAAATGTATGAGGAGAAGCTTGTTGTACAACCAATTTACCCTGTCAAAAGCCTTTGAGAGATCCACTTTGAAAACAAAAACCTTCTTTTTGAGTTTTTGGATTGTGTTGAGTCTCTTCTATCCCAACCCAATGACATCATGAATTTGTCTGCCCTAAGAAACCCAAACTACTCACATGATATGTGATCAGATAGGAGTTTTTTAATCTTATGAGAAATGATCTTGGAGATTATTTTTTAGATACTGTTATAGAGAGAGATAAACCTGAAATGATCAAAACTACCAAGATTATCCTCTTTAGGAATGAGTGCAATAAATATGGTATTGAAAGGAGCCAAAATGTGGCTTGTAAGACGAGAATATTCCACCACCTATAGGAGGTCCTAACCAATCAAATCAAAACAACCGATGTAGACTTCAACTGGGAGGCCATCATGCCCTAAGCTCTTACCTTTATCAAATCCATGTATGGTGGTTTCTAGCTCCCACATAGTAATCTCACCAATGAGATAATCATTGTGTTCTTGTTCAACAAAATAGGGGAAGAGAGAGACAGTCATCAAGATGTGATCAATATTTACCCAATTGTCCCGTCAAAAAAGGGTGTTGAAGTGTGAGATACCGACCTCAATAATCTTAGAAAAGGAAGTAGCTTTTTTTCCATATGTTTTATCAATTACCATATGTTTTTAATAGACTTCTAATGATTTGTTATGAAACCAGCTCACAAAAAGATAGAAAAGAGAGATCAACGCCTTCGAATTCAGCCTCTTCGAGGGGGCAACCCCCTTTACACTACACAAATGAACAATTCTTGGATGATCCAAATGACAAAACCTCCTTTCTATATATAGGAGTCTAAGGAGTCACAATATAACCCAGCCGACCTAACAATAATAATATAAAGCCACAAAAATAACAATAGAGGGATTCTATGGGGCATAGTATTAAAAATATGGGGACAATAGGGGCACAACAATATTAATAAGGGATACAACTACCATAGTAATGGGGTAATCACTAGTATTATAGGGACCCAACATGCCCCTCTCCTTCAAAAGAAGTGTTGTCCTCAACGCTTGAGTAGTTCTAGATACTTCTGTATAAAATTCTCATCCTCCCATGTGGAATCTTCCGCAGATAAGTTCTTCCACTTGATAAGATACTCTGAAATTGATCAATTTCGTAGCTGTCGAGATCTTGTTTCTATGATTGCTTCCGGTTCCAATATAATTTTTCCTTCCTCGTCAAGTTCTGGCAATATTGTTTGAACTGGGAGCTTGTCGCCTATAACCTTCTTTAAACATGAAACATGGAAAACTGGGTGCACTTGAGACGTTGCAGGAAGCTCCAATTTGTATGCCATAGTACCAATCTTTTGCAACACCTTGTACGGACCATAATACTTTGGTGATAATTTATTATCTTTCCTAGCTTGCTTGAGGCACATTTGTTTATATGGTTGTAGCCATAGGAATAGCCAATCACCTACATCAAAACTTATTTTGCCGCGATGTTGATCTGCCTGTTGTTTCATTCTATTCTGTGCCAACACGAGGTTATGCTTTAAGAGTTGAAGGACTTGTTGTTGATGTTCGATGTGATGTTCCACTGCTTGAACCTTAGAATTTTCTCTTAAATATGATGTGATGGATGGTGGCTGATATCCATAAAGTGCCATAATGGAGTTATTTTTGTTGTTGTATGGAAGGAAGTGTTATACCACCATTCAGCCAGAGGCAACCATTTGACCCATTGTGTCTGTTTATCAGATACAAAGCAACGAAGATATCC
>APFE031476927.1:99577-132172 GCA_000404065.3 Pinus taeda
AAACCAAACATTCCGCCACAAACTTTTGAATATTTGATTTAAGGCCATCCCAAAAAAATTCCTTCTTAACCTTGTGGTAAGTTTTTAAAAATCTTGAGTGCCCTCCTAAGGGAGAAGTGTGCAATTCCATAAGAATCTTTTGTTGAGTGCCCAAGTGAAAGGTTTAAGTCTCCCCTAGAGATCAGAGTATCCAGAGAGGGAAATGGAAGTGTGATGACAATTTCCCAAAAAGGTCGCTGATCCAAGAAGGGACCATAAACATTGTAGAGGCATAGAGTTTGATTTAAAATATGTGACCAACTCTGTCACCAGCCCGTTGTGGAAATACAACACGTTTTGCAGCTTGAAATCTGATTTTTGCTACTAAGTGATTGTTGAGAAATCAATTAGGGCAACAATTATGGTTATTTCTCTTTACTTGATAATTTCTTGTGAAGATGTGTTGGCTTATTATTACTTTTATTATGTTCTTTTCATCAAACAATTACGAAAACCATAAACCATGAAGATCAAAAAAGGGCAATGAACACAAGATGTAGGCTCCAAGCCAGGGAAAAGCTTCTCTAGGGTGAAAACCTAGGTAAGTATTCTCTTCTTATAGAATCAGATCAAAATGAGAAGTCCAAGACCCAAAATCCAAGACTAAGACCTCCCATGAGACCCAAGTCATCCCTCCTTTCAAGTTTTTCCTGCAAGCCAACGTCAACTCAAGTTAGCAATAGTCAAAGCTCTCCAAATTTGCTCAAACTTCAGATTTTTGCCCCCCACAATTCTTGAAAATTTCGCACGTGTGGCTTATTCTAGGGCATATTATCTCTCTTTTAACCCTCGCTCTCTCTCGTTTGACTTTGACTCTTCTTCTAGGCTTCTTCACTTGTTTTCTTTCACTTCTTGACACATAAATCAAACTTGCTTGATTATTTTCCAAATGAGGACGAGTTGCATTGTATTTGTACACATCCAAAAGGCCAAATGGGTACCTTCCAGGGTTCAGTTGCCCAGGCATGGCTGACTTGGTCTTGTGGGGACAAAATTGACATTTTTTACTCAAATAAAATTCTTTTTCCACTTTATTTCAAAATTCCAAACGTGACTTGACTCTAATACAATAAATTGACTCATGTCAAATATTATTTTGACTCAAAGAACCCTAGAAGCATGAAGAGCATGCTTGACCTAAATAATAATTTAACTTGAGCATGAAACCCATGCTTGAAAATATATATTTTTTTCCTTCTTTTTTCTTTTTACATGAACTATACAATTACAATAATAATTGTGAAGACCGAACCTAGTTCCATTTTCCAACACTCCCTCTTAACTAGGGACGTATTCATAATTACACAATCGGTACAAGGAAACCCCCAAATTGAAATATTATCATAAGAAGAGTGGAATTGATAAGCCATCATAAAGCATCAATATCATGACCAACATTGTCAAAATGCAATATAGCAAGGTCTTGACTAACAGGATCTAACTTTGCACTAGATTAGACCACAATGTTGGGAGACATATATATGCACACCACCACCACAACCTCTTTAAGGCACATACCCCATCTGGATGTTCACTAGGTATGTCCTTCCAAGACTATTCTAATTTTGGATTCCCAATCCTAAAAGAATATTGATCCTCTTCAACTACTCTTATCATGGATACCTGATCCTCAAAGAGTATTGGTCCATGGGATTGTTTCCTATCTTGGATTCCCAATCCTCAAGGAGTACCAGTCTTGGATGCTTATCCAATCCTCAAGGAGTACCAGTGCTGGATGCTTATCCATTCCTCCCTTCTCCCTACCAGTGCCTTAATTAGACTTATGGTTATTAGTCATGTCTAGTGCATGACATATGGAGATTATGGTGTCCCACATCACTCCCTCTCAATCATGGAGCCAATCATAATTCCATCTCAAATAGGAAGTAGATCCTACCTCCCTTTCAACCAGAGAGACGCAACCATAAGTTTCATCTAATCTCATTCATCAACTACTTGTTCTTCTGTGGAGATCTTAATAGTAGCTTCAAGGGATCCTTTTCTCACATCATCATATCATACCTGAGCTTTGACCTTCCTGGCTGTTTTGGAGCCAAACTCCTTCTTAAGCTATCTTCGTGACAGGGTTCATGCCATCAACCTTTTACGTCACTTTCCATCAACCATAATTTATATTATATTTGTCATCAAAAGTACCTTGTCAAACCATTCAATGTAGAGCTAATCATAGCTCCTTTTGTACATCTCGGAAAGTGAATCAAATCCAACATGACCGACTAGCTATCTCATGACTTTATACCTTTTTCTACCTTTATGGTATGCACATTCCTGCCATATATTATTCTAAACTAAGACTAGTGTTGTCCACTCACTCCATGTGCTCTTTGAATTTAACTATATTTCTGCAACATGTTCTTTCAGGTAGCCAAATCAAATCTCAAACAAATCAATATCAGAGTTACCAGATCATGATAGCCTTTTATGTTGCTTGCTCCCTCTGAGGTCAACATCCCTTCGCATGGTCTATCTTCATATTAGAATCCTTCTTCATGTTCTCCAGATTTCAAAATCAATTAATGTGTTCATGGAACAAACCAATCAATAAACTTCAATATCACATCCATTAGAGTCTTCACAGCTCCCTCTGAAGTTGTTATTGCTATATTTTCCTTAAGAGACCATATCGGATGTTGATCAATACCATATGCTCTGTCTATTTATCATGCTTCTATATATCAAATAACCATGTGGAAGTGTCTTGACTTTTCCAATCTAATTAAAGCATACCAAGCTCATGCTACCAAGTATTTTTGCATCCAACTCTTCCTACAATACTTTCTGAAGACATGAATTTAACTTTTAATGGAGATCCATTTTCTAAATATATGCATACCTCTTCCTTTCATATAGCCATCTAGTTGAATTTCTTCTTGAATGAATTGTAGCTTCTTTCCTTGAAGATAACATCTATGATGAGACTTCTTTCTCAAGATGAGAAATGCTTCAATTATACCTTCATGCTGCAACTCGACTATCTTCATACTGACAAGCTTCTTCAATGCTTATTTCCATAATCTTATAGTTGAATATACTCTTGCCATGTCACAATGATTCTTCCATATATTGAAGAAAATTCTCATAATAATTATCCTATTTCTATAGAGGATCCTTGTGATCCTTTCCTACTATGATGCTAAGTATTTGTTGCGTGAACTGTAAAGTGATAGATGGTCCAAATCCTTTTATCCTTGCATTGATAGATGTCTTATACCCATGAGATGCAATTGACTGTGTATAATCTAATCCTTCCAATGCTATATGCTTCTTTCCATGGTGCCATAATTTGCAAAATGCAAGACTCTTCAACAAATGTAATTGCATATCCTACTCTAATTGCCATATTCTAGTAAAAGCAAATACAAGTAAACCTAGTAGTGGTGGAGTTCTTCAATAATAGAGATCCTTAGGATCTTCATTCTTAAGCTTCTTTTCAGGTTCTTCATTTTCTTTAGCTATATGAGCTCCACTCCTTTCCTTTCTCTTATTGTTCTTCTTGTTTTGAGGATCCTTGGGATAATCTCTTTTAAAGTGTCCAAATTCATTGCATCCAAAGTGTTGTACTTTGGACATACCTTTTCTTCCACGTGGCTTATTATTATTTTTCTTTTGACGAGGTTCAAACCTTCCAAACTTTCCTTTCTTCTTCTTCAATATAGTAGCAAAAGCTTGAGACTTTTCATTTGGTTTAGTGTCATCTTTTGCCTTCAATCTTGTCTCTTCTAAAATACACAAAGACCACAACTCATCAAAGTTTGGAGTGTCCTTCCTACAATAGATACTTGTCAAAAAACTTCTCCAATCTGAAAGTAAAGCATTGAGTATACAAGTTGTTAATTCAGAATTGGAAACCACCTCTCCAAGCCCTTGTAATTGATCCTTCAACTGTGAGACATTTATAAGATATGAGGCCAAGTCTTCATCCTTCGACAACCTAATCTTGTAAAGTTGATTCCTCAAAGATATTTTATGACTTGTTGTACTAATAGAATATAGTTTTACCAACTCGTCTAGATTGCTTTAGATGTTCCCAAATATACAACAAAGGGAATGAGATGATCCTTGATGGATTCGATGGGAATCCTTTGAGCCTTTACTTATCCTTTATTGTAATTGGTCCATTCTTGAGTTTTATCCTTCATTGCTTTTGCAACTTTGCCTAAAACATAGTCCATGACTTCATTTTCTATGAGCACCAAATCTATACTCTTCTCCCATGCTTGGAAGTTTGTTGATCCATCGAGCTTATTTCCTTCCTTGCAAAATGAAGTCATTTGATTTGAAGATTGAGACATAGAAAATAATATAGTACTTACTTGTTAAAAAATTGACTTGCTTGATGATGATGTTTTCAAAGATTTTGATGATCCCAAGAGAGTTGTCAATCATAATATCTTGCAAAAAAGAGGCGTCTGATCCAATTTTTGTCAACCAAAGGAGAGAATTATCATGGCGTGACCCCCTTAAGGGCCGACGCTTTGAGTGCCCCAATAATAGAGGTGTTGTCTTCCAACATGCACTTTTGTGTGTGCAATCGATTAAGCCTTTGATAAATGAGAGTTCTTTCCACAACCCGACTTCTTTCTGGGGGGAGATAGATATTTCCCCAAACCCAATCCCTGACATAAAGCATGACCTCTATCACTCGATTGTAAGGAAGAGGAAGAGAGTAAACCCGAGGGTCTTAAGCTGTACGACATCGACATGTGCAGAGGAGATATAACGATCAGAGAACTGGAGGGAACTGTAGGAGGGGACGAGGTGGGGTCCAATCCACAACAAAAGTGTTACATGTAGATTGTGAAGAGATGACCACATTCTTTAAATTTTTTTACAACAACCACTTAATTATCCATAATAGGGGGTGGAAAATATAATTTATAATGTGAGGGACATATGTGCACATACTTTCCAAATCTGTTGGGTCTTGCTGCTCTTGATGTAGCACCTAGGGTTGTTCACTAGGAGGAGGTGGCTATTCCACAACTGTTGATTTTGGCATCGACATGTCAAGCTTTGGAGTGAAAGCCTTTAAAAGCTAGAGCTTGGGTTTACCGAACATGGGACAGTCTACACCCAAGTGACCATACATATAGCAGCGTCCACACATGAAGGGAATGCCTTCATAGTCCAAAGGTTTCCATAACAGAGAGTCCCCAAATTTGATAGAGATGGAATTTGCAAGACCCTTTGAGAGATTCAAGCCACCCAAAATTCTCAAAATGATAGACAACCATTAGCTACAACCTTATTATAACATAACTACTGCCTATCGACACGGTTGCATCAGACATACTACATAGAGATCGACACTGATACATTAAAACCAAAATGAGGCTTGCGTACTAGTAGCCTAGACAAAAACCACAAATATAACTATATGATGGTCAATCAGATTCAGAAGTTGGCAAGTTAAGATCTATAACTGGTTTAATTGCCTTCTCCAGAGGCTGATTTTGCACGAAAATAGGTTCTTTGGCAATTTGAAAGTTTGTAATTATCAACCTTAACACGTCCATCTTGTCCTCCATTCTCAATATATGATGCTACATTTCCAAAAAATGATCTTCTTGCTCAACCTAGGCATGATATATTTGATAGAGTTTTGCTTGAAGGTCGTCATCAACCCTTTTGCAGAGCCTCATAGGACGACAAACACTTAAAACAAGCATACTTCTGAGGAGGAACCCGAGGGAGGAGAGGACATATGGCTGAAAGAATCCCAGAGTAGCTTGAGCCTATTGGATAGATTGACCATAAACAACCACCCTAAATTCGTTGTAAGCAACAAATTACCAACATGAGCATAACAAGTAATCCAAAAGTATGCATCCAAATTACTTGTAGTAGAATATCTTGGCCAATGCCCAGTGCACAAATGTAATCCCAAATAAACTTTCTACTTTTCCTTAATAGTCGACTTCCACAAATATACAGAAGGAATGTGTTTGAAAAAGCAACTCAAGCCCTCAAAATATAAACCAATTCACTTAAACTTTCCCTTGTGCTGACTGAAGCAAGTTTCCCACACAAAGAAATTAGAATTACCTTCGAGCCAAAGAGCAAAAGCTGGATTTAGACCAATGAGCTCGAGAATCCTTGGGTTAGCCAGGGAATCTTGCGAGCCTAAAAGCCCCTTACACGAGACAACCCACGAACAAAAATGTCAAACCCACAATTTCCCAATTGCCAATGAAAGAACTAGGGCCCTGAGAAGAATCTCCTCATAGTGCCTTTTAAAGATATCCCAATTAGGTGCCACAATTGGATTCTCAGACATAAACCAACACCAATTCTCCACTCATTGAAGAGGTAAGCGGATTCCCAAGGCCGATTCCTTCATGAATGATTCAAGAGGGATTAACATCCATTTAAGCTCATTGCACCTATCATACTACACGAATTACATCGTTTTCCCATTAATGTCACCTGTGTGACCTCCAAGAGTATTCATCATACTTATGCGTTGAAGGCGATTCCAAAGAGTTGGAAGAGGATCTATGCAGGTCCAATCATGCAAGGAGATATAATAACCACCTGCATGGTGGAGAAATTCATTTGTTTCCACATTCTTTAATTTTTCGAGGGAACACCATGTTGAAGAATCTAGGGTAATGTGGATAATGAGATTCTTCTTCATTGATAACTATTTGTGATGTATTTAACTTTACTTCTTAGCATAATATTCACTTGTTATTATTATTAGGGTGTGTCTTCTTAATTCATCAAATAACTACCAAAAACAAAGAGACAAGAACACATGATGTCGGCTTTCTATCAGGGCCAAAACCTCTCACTCTTTGAGAGGAAAACCCACACAAAATTCTTCTTATAGAGGTTCCAATTGACTAATACTAAGACCATGACCCTTGAACTATCAAGCCACTCCAAGAATAAGGCACCAATCCTCTTCTTTGTCACTTTTCAGATCATCTTCATTACTGTTGTTATATAGAGGTCAACTTTATGCATCATAGAGGTCATTAAAGTTGCATCATTGTTGTACCTTCATCTGCACTTCTTTACTGAGATCATTACTACACCTTGAGATCACCATTGTGCCTTTTTTGATATCACTGTCATAATAACAAGATATATATATATATATATATATGGGAGCTGCACTGAGATAGTGATCTTGTAGTTCTGCCTTCCTCATGACTGTGTTTATATGATTATGTTGAGACAAAGAGTATTCCTGTAGGCTCATCGAGATCCTTATCCTTATCATTATACTGAGAATGTATCTTCAGAACAAGTGTTCCGAGAATGTGTGCACTACTATGAGATCATTGTGATCCTTCTTCATCACAATTAGACCAAGAGAATATTACCCAGAGATCATCGAGATAGTGATTGCGTTTTTGTCATGATTGTGTTCAATATTTTGGGACTATGATCATGAGGAGTCCAAGAAACAGAGATACAAACCACTGTAATTTCCTGCACTGAGACCTTGTAATCATCACTGATATTGTACCTTACTGGACCTCTGAAGTTACAGAGGAATCCGAAATTCTGTCACTACTTTTGCGAAGTTCAACGAGGTATTTATAGTGCTTATGCCTCCATAAATAAGCTGACATGAGTGTGAACTGTTGTGTCACTTCATTTGAGCCGACATGACTATTCTTTATATCGTTTTGCTGGTCGACTTGACTGTTCTCTTCATCGTTTAGTTTGCTGCCTTCCTCAAGAGGATTGTGCTTGTCTTGGAGGGCTGATCTAGACTCTAGGTTGAGTCATATACATTACATGAATGCTCAAGAAGAGCTCTTCATGACTTTGACTCTTTAATAATAAATCCTAAGGCTCTCAATGGGAGCCATCTACAAAATAAACCTCTTGCTCATGAAACCATGCAACAAGGCATAATGATAAATTCATTTTCTTAAGAATCATAATTACAATGTCGTGAAGGCCGAACCTAGTTACACTTTCTTCAACAGACCAAAGCAACCACCTTTCATGAATTATGTTTGAAGAAAGGACAATGACATGAAAAATGACATGAAGTCTAATGATGAGAGGGAGTTTGGAAAAGACAAATGAGAGGGGAACTGTACGAGGAAGGAAAAGAAGGGTGAAGGAAGAAAGGGGGAAGGGAGAAGGGGGAGAGGGGAAGGGAAGTAGAGGAGGGGTAGCTTAAGGGAGAAGCGGTAAGGGTTGGAAAAGGAGGAAGACCAAGGGGGTGAAAAGGGGGAGGAGGAAAAAAGGAAAGATGGAGGAAATACCCAAACTTCAAACTAGTGCATCAAAATCAGGAGGGGAGAAAAAGAGAGCCTAACCCAAGAATTCATAAAAACTTAGGGAATAGGATGAGATCTAACAATTTCATCAATGACCATCATACCTTCGTCCAATGTGCAAGTTTTGTTTACCTCCAAATTTGCTTCAACATTATTTATCCTAAGAACATGATACACTTCTTTTGAATGAAAAGACTTTGCCAAACCTCTGATTCTACGAAGGATCTGAGATAGAGAGTTTTCAATAGGGGAACCTTCTTTTAAAAGATACAAAACAATGATTAGAAAATCTCCAAGGATGATAATACCAATTATCCCTTTCTCCTTAATGACATATAAGCCTTGAAATAGACCATACATTTTTGCTTGATTGTTAGTCTTCTTTCCCAAGCCCCATGCAAACTTCATTTGATTGATTCCATCAGGATTGATTAAAATCCCTCCCCCTCTTGCCACCCCTAAAATGTAAATATATTTTAATTTCATATCTATAAATATTTATAAATAAAATCTAAATGTAAATAAATTTTTATTTATAAAAAAATAAAATTTAAAATTTAAAATACTTAATACTTTTTTTTTTTTTAACATACTTCTCAAATATTAATAGTGAGAATAACAATCATTATATGTTACCCTACTTTCTTTTAAAATTGAATATAAATAAGAAAAAAACCTATATTCTTAACTATTAAACTCACTCAAACTATATAAAAATAAACTTAAATTATATAAAATACTTATATTCTCTTATCAATCTTATAGTTTATATGAAAAGCGATTTCTTTTAAACAATTGTAATTTAATTTAAAACCTATTTATTTTAAATCATTATAATAAATTAACACTTCACATTGAAGCATAATAAGGAATAGTAAACCATTGAATTAAATTTTAATAAATTTCGCTAACATATCTTTTTTTGTTTGTTGTCAAGTTGTTGAGATTATAGCCACAGGCTTGATATTTGGCTTGAGAAACAAACCCAGGGGCATCTAAGCTATCAAAATCACAGGGATAACACTCGCCCTAGGCCACACCAACCTTTAACAAGACTAGATTTTTAGCCACAAAATTTCAAACCAGTGACCCTCACATCACAAACTGACTTAACAATACACCTATAACCACCCAATAAACATTTATCTTACTTAATGAGAAAAAGTTTTTTCGGCCCGTCTCTTACCCAAGCTTTGGAAAAGATATGTAAATAACACTAATGTCATTTGGTCCCATGGCCAAGAAGAGTTAGATCTCTACTTCAATCATCTCAACTATCAATCCTCCGCCATTAAGTTCACCATGGAGCAGGAAGTCGATGGTTGCGTCCCTTTGCTTGATATTCTTATTTTAAGAATATTGACGGTTCCCTCTCCCACCAGGTGTTTCGAAAGAAAACATATACGGAGCAATATCTTCATGCTAGTTCCCATCATTTCCCCACTCAAAAGTTGGGCGTTCTTAACACCCTCGCTACTTGTGCCCTAAGGATTTCTGAGGATAAGAGTTTCAATAAAGAGAAATCCCATCTCCTTAATGTCTTTGTTGAGAACAGTTATAGTAGACACCTTGGTCAGAAGGCCTTCCTTAAAGCCTCCAAATATTCAGTAATTAAAAAAGAACCTAAAGAACGAGTCCTAGGTGTCCATCTATCTTTTGTCCAAGGAACCGCTGATAAGATTGCTTAGATTCTTAAGAAGCATAATGCTCCCTCAACCTTTAGATTCCTCAACACCATTCGTAAATCCCTCCGATCGGTGAAGGATCCTATCGACCCTAAGGACATGGAGGGTGTCTATATTATTCCTTGTTCCTATGGGACCCCCTATATTGGTGAGACGTGACACTCTATTGATCAAAGGATTAATGAGCACGCAGTTGACCTAAAACATGGGAGAACCAAGTCTTCCGCACTAGCGGAGCATGCGGAGAAGACCAAGCATCATGTTTGTATTGAGAAGACCAAGGTTATTGCTAAGGTTGCACAGTTCCATCACCGAAAATTTAGGGAAGCAATTGAGATTGAAAGAAGGCCAAGCAATCTCAATAGAGATGACGACTGGAAGATCAGTAGTTGTTGGATCCCTGCCT
Organism: Pinus taeda; assembly: GCA_000404065.3. Taxonomy (NCBI): domain Eukaryota; kingdom Viridiplantae; phylum Streptophyta; class Pinopsida; order Pinales; family Pinaceae; genus Pinus; species Pinus taeda. Next base: position 109,975 of record APFE031476927.1, read on the forward strand.
TCTCTTCCTAGTCGTGTCTCCCCCTTCTTCCCCTCCCTCTTTTATTGACTTATTCTAGATTTCTATGTTTCCCCTTGTTATCCCTTATCCTGCTTTATTTAGCCGTAATTCTTTAATCCTCTTGGGAAATATCCCTTGCTTTTCTAATATATTTATATTAATTAATTACACAAACCTTTAATAATAATACTATTATTATAACACTATTATATTAATATCATGACGATGAACCACACTTGTTGGTTCGAAACGCGTCGACAAATGAATTATCTTGTGATTTACGCCGAAAGATCTCTCCTAACCTAATATGGATCACATAAGCCTCAATTCAACAATATAATTAATCCTTACATGTACTAACATCCTTAGATCTATTAATATATGTTCCCATTGGATAACTTTACTAATAAATTGATATTAATTAGTTACCCTAACCATCAATAATAAGAATACTATTTTTATCATAACAAAAGTACAATAATAACTAATATTATTTTTAATATTAATTCCATATTGATATTATTATAAGATATTTCCCCTTTTCATGTCTAATTTGAATAATCTAGTACAAATAATATAACAAGAATTAATATTATTCTAATTATTACTAATTCCTAGATCTATAACACTATCCCCCATTTGATAAACTAACTATTAAATGTTTTAATTAGTAACAAGCCATTAATAAGAAAATTAACACTGTAACGTTATTATAATAATATTATTTATTCTATATTAATTCCCTTCTATTACTAATAATTACTATTTAGTAAATATTTCCTAAATGTAGTCTGATTAACTTTTTACTTAAAATAACACATGATAAATATTATAATAATATTAGTTTTAACATATTAATATAGTTAAACAATTTGACCGTTTCTTGGTCAATTATAGCCATTTGTTCAGTTTGATCTAATATAGCTGTTTCTTTAGTCACACCTAGCCATTGGAAGATCTGCTTTCCCTATTTAATATGTAGCCATGATCTGACTCTTCAACTTGTCCTAGCGATGAACCACACTGGTTGATCGTTGAAAAATGTATTTTCATGTGATTTACACCGAAAAACTTTTTTCTCAAAAACTTAATATGTATCACAAAAATCTCAATTCAACAATTTATCTTACTCTTCTACAAATTAATAAAATATGCCTTTACCCCAAACCCTTCAAAAATTAACATTTCATTTATCAACATTAATAAATATATCAAAAACGACATTTCATTTTTAACCTTAATAATTAATAATCATATCAGATCTTCTCATGTCGTTAACTTTATCCTTATCTCTATTAATTATAATTTCGAAATTTTAAAAACCCACGCAAATGAACAATGCCACATCATCTTGTTATTTAGATGCATATAGACAATGGAATCATCCAACATCATCAAAACATGTGAAGTATGTATACAAAATGAACAATGCCACGTCACTCGAATGTATATACACCACGAAATGGGCAATGCCACGTCACTTGAATGTATATAAAAGACAAAACTAACAATGCCACATCATTTGAACGAGTACACACCATGGATGATAGCATAGCTCTGAAGACTGTCTTGACTGTATATACAACATCAAGCTCTTTGGACCGACATAGACGACGTGCCGCAATTTACGAGACTTCCAGAATTTCCAGAATACCACCTTGTAAGTTGCAGGCGGCGGCCATCTCACATTGCACGCCGCTTTCACGGGTTGAATAACAAAGCCCTTGACATATATATAATATATATAGATACGACCACATACTGGACTATTTTCAACCTCGATACACACTTCCTTCAACTCTGACAAACAGCAACCATACATACTTTAATCCATTTTCATAAAGACCCTCCCACCTCAAAAGCAATTATAGCAGGCCTCGCCTCAGTAAAATATAATCTGAATGCTGTATATGTAAAAGCACCCCATTTCCTCTGAGCTCTTCAAGTGTTGATGCATCGCCACAGCTAATCTGCGGATCAAGTTCTGTTTTCCAGGGTTTGAATTTGTAGCGTTCGTTAGATTCGACGAAGGAAGATGCAATCTCTTGCCACATGCGGGGCCCGTTTTATTCAGTCGAATTCCCTTCCCAATGGCCTGCATAGATTTGGAGCGAATAAGAACGGTCTAAACAACAGGATTTTCGTTAATTTGGCCAAAGATTCGAGATGTCTGCCATTACATGTGGCTGAGCGTAGAGGGCCGTCTTATAGAATCAAGGTTTTTGCTCAGGTATGATCTGTAGTTGCTATAACTTTGTTGAAAAATGAAGATCACTGTGTTATGTGGTATTATTATGTTGGGATTGGGGGTTTGCCAGTTTAGGGTGTTGGGGCAGTAGGAGCTGAACATCTTGGCATGTTGGACCTTGGTTTGTTCATTTTCCCATTAAAGTCCTTTCAGACCTATCTGATCCAGAGGTATTTGGACATCTTTTCTTAGATTCCGAATTGAGAGTCGAATGATCAAAGATTTGATTAAAATTGCTGGGTTTTAAAAATTTCGGCTTCTATGGTCGAACATCCTAGTTATGAACATTACTAGTTCATTTTGTCTTTGTTTTGGTAACAGTTGTAAAACCAAAGGGGTTTATGGTGGCAATAGCTGCACTAAAAGCTTTGCCATTGCCTAAGAACACTGACATTGTTGAACGTTTTGGTGTCCTGCCTTGTTGGACCTGATTGATTTGTTTTTTTAATGTATGTGATGTCTGTTAGAGAAATTTCGGCGAAATCACATACAAAATTATTTGTCGACGCGTTTTGAACCAACCAGTGTGGTTCATCGTCAGGACAAGTTGAAGAACCGATCCAGCCTAGCTTGTTAAATAGTATGGGCAGAGACTCCAACGGCTATATTGACAACAGCTACTTCAGACCTTATGACCCCAGTCAAATGAATAATAATCTTGCTATATTTTTTAATTACTATTATTCCTAGAAATTTGTTAAATGTATGTGATGTTTGTAATTTCAAGCTATCTTACTATAGTTTTCTCAGTACATTCTACAGCCAGGGATGGGGTCATCTCTGTCTGTGGGTCACTTGTTAAAGGCTAATAAACTAAATGAACTGTTTTTTTGGGTGTAAATCTAATAAATTGAGAAGGGAAAAAGCCTAATATTCGATATCTAATCTCAAAAAAACTATCCTAAGTTTTAGAAAATAAACTAGAAGATAAATTAGAATAGATCCATTTTAAGCTGGTGTTTTTAAGGGGAATTTAAGGGGAAGGAGCTTTGCACGTAGGTTTAAGTTTTTTTTTGTATTTGTCTGTTCTCAATGCTAATTAGATCTGGGGTTAACATGGATCTATACTAGTGGTATCTTCATTTGATAGGATATTGTTCCACATTAATACTCACCTTCTTTTCCATGTTCAAATATCATGAAAATATTTTGGTCTCGTTGAGCCGATAGGCTCATTCTACAGCCCAGTATGATGTGTAACTCTGCCCGTCCGTCCGTCATCAAAGTTGAAATTTTGCTCATGTCGGCCAAAATAAAAATTTTAAAAAATCTAAAAATAAAAAAATTAAATAACTATACAAAACATTTAAATAATGTAGGCTCATAAAAATTTTGCACGTGAAAGAATGGATCCCTCTCGGCTCATGTTAGATCCATATTTAAGATGGATCTATGCTGGCTACTACTTCTAGTATATTTATTTTGGAAAGTGTACTTCCAGTGTATTTCTATATTTTGGAAAATGTACTTGATTAATTTCAAGCTGGATGCATTCTAGAAAAAAAGATCTTTTGAGTGTTGTGTTTGCTTCTTTTGTGCCTATCAAGTTGTTCATATATTTCAAACATTTTAGTTGTTATTTGATAGCTGTTGTTTTAGTTTCAAACTCTTGGGCATTGTTTTAGATGGCTGTTGTTGTATTTTTGAATTCTGAGGAATTGTTCATAGTTGGTGCTTCAGTTTCAAATAGATTTGAACATAGATTAGAAGTTAGTCAGTGTTTCAGTATAAAAGATCCTTGGAGTCATTTCACTTGCGTATACAATGTAGGTCCTAATCTTGACAGGAGATCTATCCTGCAGGGATAAGAACATTGGTATCTATTGCCGTTGGAGATTGAGGTTCTGTGATTTGGTTGTTCATTTCTGTGGATGTCCGTAAGGGTTTCGATACGCTCTTCTGCTAAAGAGGTGTACCCTTTGTTTACTTAATCTGGGTAACAGATTTGGTAGCAAGCATTACTATGCTGTTAAATAGACCCCACTTGGTAACGATGTCTTTTGGATGTGTGTGTGATTGATGCTTTGTCTGTTTCAGCCCTGCTAAACCTTGTCACTTAAACCTTCCAACTTCGTAAAAAATTGTGGTGTACTTTTCTAAGTTTAAATCTGGTTGACCTGCTGAGCTATGTGTACAGAGTTGCATCAGATTTATAGCCTTTTCGGACTCTGGTAGTTTCAAGTAACAAGTCTACTTTCTACGGATTCTCATAACCTAGTAATAAAGGTCCGATGTTTTCCATATCTCTTTTTGTTTTTTCAAAGTTTTAGGTGTTGATACAACTGAAAATAGCATGGCCCTAATTATGCCCAAGCAATTAACAGTTATGCTGGAATAACGCCAATATATAGATCTCACACAACACACACGTATGTTATACATAACTGTTAATAAATCATTTGTTCATGATTAATTATCTCCGGGTCATCCTTTTGCCCAAGAGGCCTGCCTCATGTGGTATCAGAGGGTCTGATTGGGAAATTGCTTCTGCATTCATTCTTTATCGTCATTCTTCACTATTAAGTTTCAGCTTCACTCTTCCATTATTCATTCTTGTGTTTCCACTCTTTCAGCTCCAATATTTCTATTTGTTGTTCAGAATTAATATTCTTCTTTTGTCTTTCCTTGAATTGACCCTTATCATTCCTGGAAGTCGTGTTTAGTTCAACCATTTATCCATATCCAATTTGTCATAATACACTGTAGTAGTTTGGTAAATTATCAAACGATGCACAGGGCAACAAGTAATGTAGGTCAGTCAAGCCAGTCAACAAGATAACGCTACATCTTGTGAAATACTTAAAGCAACATTGCAAATACACGTAACAAGAGTCAAGACTCTAATGGATGTTGTGGGGGCCGCATAATATGTTCCTAAGTCCCTTTTAATGTCTTAATTAATACGTGTCTTTTTTATAACTATTTAGAATGTTCATTATTTCGGCATGTAAACAACCCCGCAACCTCCTTGTGAACTATACAAATATCTGGGAGAGAATGGAATGATTGGCTTTTGCACTCTCATGCTAAATCTTTCCCCACTGTTTTCATGTCTTTCTCTTTTGTGCGGAGGTGATATAGTGTTGCTATTATCAACATTTTGACACTGCTGCTAAACGTGTCAGTCAAATTTGGAGTTGTCTATTTCCTTTCTGTGTGGGTAACAGAAGCGCAACTGGGAAGCTGGCTAAATTGCTAAGGTTCCATACACGGGTAAGACGTGAACAATCACTTTTTCTACTCATATACATACTGAATAACCTGAAATTTGGAAATGGTCATGGTTTCTCAAGCAAGTTTGAGTTTTAAAAAATGACACATTCAAAATTATGAGAAGTGGGGAAATATATATATATATATTGCTAAAAGAAGTTGGATTTCAATTGATAAACTGCTATCACCAAACAGTGACCAATCACAAAAAATCTGCCATAACAAAAGACTAACTACCTTGAAACTTCCTTGTTAGAACTGTCTACAGACTAGGTTTATCCTCCCCCTGCGTGCACACTCTCTCTCTCGCACACATACACTCATATATCTAATTAATATGACTATGTTGGAATTATGGCAGCTCAGGGATGAATTTTTAAAAATAGAAAGTCTCAATTATGACTTTCCAAAAATAGTAAATCACCTTGCATCAATTGGTAATCAAGTATTGTTGATGGAAAATCCCTTCTGATTATCAATCAATCCTAATAGTTCAATTTCGACTTAATCATCAATATTATATTATTATTCTTATGATACTATTATATTATTATTAAAAAGAAATGTAAGTCACTCAATAATGGCTTTCAATAATGTTCTCTTACACTCTCATTAAAGCATGTTATAAAAAATTCCTCTTACACACTCTTTAATGCATATGTCACACTCTCTCTTAAAAGCATAAGTTACAAAGGCATGCGTACCTCCTTAATGGCATGAGTTACATTTCCTAAATGGGCATATGTTACTCTCCCTTTTGGCATGCGAGTTACTCCTCCTTTATGGTGTGGATTCATTGCTGCTCCTATATATACGTGCCTCATTCTTTCTCCCCTCATTACTTGTGTATTGTGAAAGAAGAATTTGAACTTGAGAGAGAGTTGGAGAGAGTTGAAGAAGATTGTGAGAGAGAGACTTGGAGAGTAAGAGTAGAGCTTGGTGAGCCAAGGTTGATTCAATGCTTCAATGTTGATTCAATGGAAGGGAAGGTTGATTCAGTGTGTGCATCTGCTGCTGCTACCAGTAATCTTCATGCTACAACTTGTTCAGAGTTGGGTGAACTTACTCATTCTCTTGATCTCTCATGATACTCTGTATCTCTGCTGAACATTTGTTTTCTAATAGAAGAAGAATTTGGTTAGGTTTTCCCCTTGTGTGTTTTTCCCTGGTCATTGAACCTAAATTCTCTATGCCTACTTGTGTTTTTGGCTGTCTTCTATTTTGCATATGGTTTATATGATGTATGTTTTATCTACAATTGCTTAATTAGTATTGTAGAAAAAAGAAGTTTTGGAATAAGTAATTGTCGGAACATAGAACATCAGAATTTGAACAGACTAATTACAAAGAAAGTTTCCATAACAAAAGACAAATTTCCATGAAACTTCCTTGATAATTGTCACTCTCTCTCTCTCTCTCTCTCTATATATATATTATATAAGATATATATTATTAAAAATCCAAATGGTATGAGAACCTAAAACAATGCACCACATCTCAAGGCTTTCTTTTTAACACTGAGATTAAGGATGTTGGTATGAAGTTGACTCTATTACACTAATTACAAATTGAGTACGTTGGTCACAAGGATGTAGGCAAGCTGGATAACCAACATAATCAACCTTTATAACTAGGAAGTACCACAATTGTTAAGGAGCCAGTCTTGGCAATACACCACACAAGGTGGGAGCATGCTCACCACGATTTGAACTTGTATCATCCTTATGGCAACTGCTCCAATTTGTTGCTAGACCATAACTTGACAGGGAATATAATTGTGTCGAGAAGCGCTCTACTGTCCAATATGGGGGAGATGTTGTAGTGACCCATAATATGAAGCGTTAGACTGAATAATAATAATAAAACATAATGTTGTCTCAATAAAAAAATAATAAAAATAATAAATCGATTCAATTCAATTTGTTATATTGTACTTTTGCTTTTATTAATAAAATTACAAACAATTTTTTCGATTAAAAAATCATAATATACATATCACATTAAAATAAATTAAAATAATGATGATTCATATTCGTAACCATGATATTTCAGAACATATAATAAATAAACATATAAAAACTTAATAAATTTAATTAATAAACATATAATTAGACATCAAAATATTTCTATATATAGAAATATGAAATACATATAAAATATAAATAGTGCTATAAATAAGATCCATTTATCCATAAGTTAATAATGAATTTCATATTCAAATTAATTAATAAGTAATAAAAACTGAATTCTCTCTCTCTCTTCCTCTCTCCTCTCTAAAATATAATAATATATTTATAAAATCAATTCTATGCATATCACATTAAAAATTAAATTAAAAAAATTATAAAACATGTCAAAGAAAAATGGCAAGTGCATATCATGTAATTATATGTATTAGAGTTTTAATAAAATAAAAATTCAAATATTTCTATATATAGATATGTGAAATTTATGTAAATATAAATAACATTATTAAGTACCAACATATATCCATCTTAACTTGGAATCTACCAAGCGTTGAGAGGAATAAAATCTTGAGGTACAAACATTTCCTAAAGTTTTGCACTCAAAAAGAGGTTTGCATCTTGAAAGATTTGATCCCTCTCGGTGCTTCATAGATCCAGAGTTAAGATGGATCTAAGCTATGTGTGTGTGTACGTGCTCGTGTGCGTGCGTCTATTAAGGGAAATGACCCAATGGACTTGTTACTCCTCCTTTCAGTAGGGACACCTATAATTTAATTCTTCATTTTATTTTGTAGGGAAATTGGAGACAAGACTATTTTGGCCATTTTCACGTCTCTCTATGCATTTCATGGATCCAATGCATAGGGCTCTCGAGTCTTGTTACCAATCTGATTAGCAAGGTTGCTAAGGTTCATGGCAACTTGCTGGATGGGCACACATAGGGCAAGGGTTCACTGTCACCTCAGGCCAAGCCCCCACTGTTTAGATCCAACAACCTCCTAAATGGTCAAGGGAGGAGTCTCAAATATTACCCCAAACAATTTCTTGAAGTAAGCGCCAAGTGTATATCTCCAATGTCCTTGGTTGCTTGAATATTTCAAGACTTGGGTTATGGAGCAAAAAAATTGTAGATGCGAATAGACTTCTCATTTGCGTTGTTTGACCAATGTATGACCTTCAAAATGCCTCCTAGAAGTCTTGTTGCTGCAAAATCTAGCAGGCCTTGGAGAGGGAAACCATACAACGTATAAACTAGACCAAGAAACAAAAACAATGGTGTAGTGGCCCACTATCGCCACAACCAAAACCCCTTGCTCTTTGTGAGAATTCTATTGCATTTACTGGTTATTATTCTTCTACCTTTGTAGATTATTTGTCTGCTGGAAATTAATTCATGGCAAATGCTGAATAAAAACACAACTGCAATTTCACCAATAATTAATCATAGGAACTGAGAAAATAAGACATAAAAATTAGACATTGATATTTTTGGACAAAATAGTCTTTAGAAAAACCCGAAGGGAAAAGCAATTTTGCAGATGAGGGTGTATATTATTTCTTTATTAAATTAAGGATTACATAAACGGCTTGCCTTTCACTGGCAAAGTTCTGACAATTTTTCTCTTCACTATAGCTGACCAAATTGAACTAGGAATTCGAGAATCTCCCTCTACAAATCAACTCAAACTCTCCTAGGCTATTCATACATTATCTAGCAACTTGCACCAGCAAACTGGAAAATATGAACTAACCTCCCATAAACTTGCACTACCTTGGGGAAATCAATCTCGTGAGTAATACTGCATCCAACAACTCGACTTACCACCTCGCGTTGCCTCCAGGAAATTGTTTCGACAACTGGCAACCAAAATGAGCCTTTGGCAACTCACATTGGATAAACTGGCTACTCACACTGCCTAATTTTGCCTAATTCGACCTTTCTCCTACAGAATAATTTGGTCCCCTTACTTTCAGAAAACTGGAATCACTGTGAATAATTTCTCCAGAAATTCTCTCAATTTCTCCTGCTGAAAACAACATTGTTGGTGTCTCCCACAGTATCGTTGTTCCCTTGCTATCACTGCAAATATGCTTGTACTAATGATCCCCAAAGGCGTCGTTGATCTTCTCGTATAATCTCTTGTTGATGAATAAACGACCACGATCTAACTCCAATCGACGACTAAAATCAATTTGATTTCCTCAAATCACTTTTCTAGAAATCACTAGAGCAAAATCGATTTGTCTCAATTAATCCTTGATTAATTAACCCATTTCCTTAAGTTAGACTTAGGAAAATAATTAAAACTAGCTAATTAAATCTAACTAAGACATTTCGGATTTAGAAACTTTTTAGGGTATTGAAGATAATTAATCCATTTATGTTTCTAGCCTCATAGACACCACTTGAGACTAGAACACCTATCCGAAGCTACAAAAGCTAACACTCCCTCTTGGCGAGGAAGATGTTTTCCACAACTCCCAACTTATCCTTGAAGAAAATAAATTTTGCTTTACCCAAGGCCTTCGTTAGAATATATGCAACCTACTATATGTGGAAACATACTGTAGTCGAACCGATCCACGTTGTACACAGTCTGTGATGAAGTGGTATCTGATGTCGATGTATTTGGACCTATCATGAAGCATTGGATTCCCATAAAACTTGATGCAACTCTAATTATCATAGAAGATACTAGTCAACTCCAACCATTGACCAAATAGTGTCACTAGCAGTGTCTGAAACCATATAACCTCACATGTATCCGTGCTTGCTACCATGTATTATGCTTCTGCAAAAGACAATGCCATAAACTACTTCTTCCTGCTGTACCAAGAGACAACCTGTGATCCAATACTGAAGCAACACCCTGAAGTGCTTTTCTGATCCATCACACTACCTGCCCAGTTTGTATATATATACCCCATCCACCCGACACCATCACCTCGAGTAACCTCAACCCATACTCGATTGTATCTCGTAGATGTTGCAGCACATGCTTCGTTGTTGTCCAATGCACCCTCTTTGATTCAACCATGAACTAAAAGTGTTGACAACAAAAGCAAATTTCTGACCTTGTGTTGACTAGATACATGAAAGAGCCAATAAGTTGTCTATACAAGGTGGGGTCCATTGCTTCCTACACCGACGCATCTATTTTCCTTTAATTGGTAATCATAGGAGTAGACATGGGTCTACAATCCAACATTCTGGATTTCTTCAAGATCTCCATAGCATATCTCCCTTTGACCAAGGAAGATCTCCCCATTTATCTACTATAACTCCAGACCTAGAAAATAATGCATCAACACCAAATATTTCATCTTGAATTCTGTTTCCAAGTCCCTCTTGCATTCCTCTCTTAGCCATGGTGACCCTGTTAGAAATAGATCATCCACATATAGCACAAGAATGAGAGGCTCACCTCCTACAATCAAATAGTAGAGGTTTGAGTTTGCCTCACTCTTCATGAAGCCCATATGCTGCCAGTAACTGTCAATCTGACCATACCCTGCTCTGGGAGCTTGCTTGAGTCTGTATAACGTTCTCTTCAACCTACAGACATGAGTATCCCTCCCATGTGTCTCAAATCCCTCTCATTATTCAATGTACACTCCTCTTCTATTACTCTGTTCAGAAAAGGCGTATTGACATCCGTTTGATGAATTTGCCATTCCATTTATGCTGCTAGAGAGATCACGAACTTGATGGAAGTGTATCTAGCCACTGGAGCGAAATTTTCCTCATAGTTTATGCCCTCCTTTTGAGCAAATCCCTTGGCCACGAACCTAGCCTTGTACTTCTCCAAATTTCCATCTGTAGCTTGTTTGATTTTGTAGATCCATCGGGAACCAACCGTTGCCCTATCTAACAATCTAGGCACAACCTCCTACACATCATTCAACATGATGGAGTTGTACTCCACCATCGCATCTTGACACACCTGATTCTGTGCAACCTTATGATAACTGGAAGGCTCACTATCAATGAGCCCGCTCATCAATGCCTTATGCCCTGGATACCTCTTTGGTGGTCTCTTGTCCCTAGTGCTTGATCTAGGAGCTCCCACAAAATCCTGTGCATCTCTCAACGTCTGAAGCACCTCTTTGTTGCTTCTCCCACTAGTGGTGGGTGGAGCTTCTCCACCTGCTATGAACTCTCCTTTGCACCTGTATTAGACACTGTACTCATACTAGTGCCCTGAGCCTGAGATCCTTCTTCATCCCTTGGAGCTTCTGTTGGCTCACTTTTATCAACTGCTGGCAACTCACGAGATATCCTGAAGGCTTTCTCCTCCTAGAACTTCACATCCCGTCTCATGATAATCTTCCTGCTACTTGGAATTTTGATCTTGTATGCTTTGGATGTTTCGCTGTAGCCAGCTAAATATCCCTTCTCTGCAGTCAAATCTAACTTGGTGTGCTTATCATCTGGAATGTGACAATACGCTATTCTGCCAAAAATCTTGAAGTGTTCGCCTTCTGGCTTCTTTCCTATAAATGCCTCCTTGGATGCCATCTTAACCAATTCCTTATGAGGGATCTTGTTCTAAATGTATATTGTTGTACTACATGCCTTTACCCAAAGAAATCTAGGCATGTCCTGGTCATATAGCATTGCTCTCGCTGCTCTAACTATTGTCTTTATCTTCCTTTTAGCGACCCCATTTTGTTGCGGGTTGTATGGAGCTATCCACTCTGTCTTGATTCCCTCCTTCACACAGAACACCTTGAAGGCTTTCTCTATGTACTCACCTCCATTATCTGTATGAAGAACCTTTATCTTCCTCCCTGTCATGTTCTCCACAAGAGCCTTAAACTCTTGGAAGCGATTGAAGTCTTCATCCTTTGTCTTCAAGAAGTATATCCAGGTCTTTATGGAGAAGTCATTAATGAAAGTCACGAAATACTCATAACCCCTGAGATATTTCGTAGACAATGGGCCACATATATCAGAATATATCAGGTCCAACACACCCTTGGCTCTACTGTCACTCCTTGGAAACATTGCTTTTGCAAACTTCCGCAAGCACGCACCCCCTACACACATCATCATGTTTTGTGCTAATTTCTAAAACTCCTATCATGGTCTTCTTACCCACTACTTGTGGATGACACCCAAAGGAGAATTTTTTCTCGTAGATTGTCTTTAGCCGACAACCAACAACCCCTTGTAGCCACCAGATAGGTCGATGTGCCATCATCTCCGCCACCTGAACTAGCCATTATGTACCCTCGCCCATCGATTATGATCGTATGTTTGAAGGTGGGCCTTCCAACCCTAAAGGTATGGCTTTCATTATGTAGATGGGTATTTTTGCTTTACTTATTATGGAAATTGCTGGCATGGATTAGTGGGTGGATTCAACGGAAAGAATGGGTTTGGTTTGTACTCTTGTCCTCTTGTTCAACTTGGTGGTTAATGTTGTATTCTAGTCCCGTGAGATCTCCTTTATTGGCTACTAGCTTTAAGAGTGACATTGCATGGGAAATATCGATTTTGGTTGCGTGGTCCCGCTTCTCGGCACCACATACATCACTCCCCTTCGCTCATTATAACCCATTTCCACATATTTCCTATCTAGTTCCATATTTATCCATTGGGCCCACAAGGAGTTAACCTCCCCTTCCCCTTGTCGACACTTTTGGTCAGGCCTGGAATGATGCCCTGAAGGTTGATGCAGCTAAAAAAAGAAATTAAAAAGCATAATTTGACCACTCTCAACAAGAAATGTACCATAAAATACAAAAGATGGCCGAGACATACAAATTTAGCACGTGGGCAAAAGCCAACATGAGCTTTACCTGTTACCATTATGGCCATCACCTTGGTTCCTAGGGACCTTGTATTGGCCCCTTGCATCATTAAGGAACCTATGGTTGTCCCAACCCCTGGTGGGTGATGAACTACCCAGCCTTAAAGGGGTGTTCATTGCTATGTCATTCACATCATGCTCTCATCTCCTGCAGTCCAAAGTAGTTATAAAAGAAAATCAATAAAAAAGCAAAAGGCATATGAAGAAGGGTGGAAAAACAAAGGTCAGGGTAACTCATGTACCATAATTGCCCCCTCCTACACCCATACACCCAAGTGTGGGCTTCTCTTGTGAAAATTTGCTGCACTAATTGATTTATTTCTCCTACTTATTTATGATAAGTTATTTATCAATACTTCAGTAAATACCAAAATAAATTCAGTTGCATACTTCACAAACTAGAACTGAAAATTAAGCGTCAAGAGAAACATCAACATATAAACAATCACATTGACACACTTGTTTTTGGACAATCGTCCTCGGAAAAACCCAACGTGGGAAAACCCGGGCAACGGATCTGAGGATTCTTATAATTGGCAGTAAATATTTGAATACAATCTAGGATGCTCATCTAGCAATCCTTTACAGAGAAAATACTGGCAGAAAATCTGAGTGAGTTTTACCTCACTTCACTCGGCAGAATTCCGGCACAAGTTTGGCTAACCTCAGCTGTTTCTGCGCTGGCTTTGTGTTAGCCTACGTCACCTTCTCTTCCCTCTGCGTCATCTCTCTCGACAGTTCCAACAGTTTCTGGCAGTTTCGACAGTTCCTGGCAGTTCCCGTGACAGGTAGCTTTTCTGCTCTGCGCTGGTCCTTCTAGCTCTGCGTCAGGACTGTGTGGGCCCAGACTGGCCCAGTGTTAGCTCTCTTGGCTACTGCACTGCCTCTCTGCAAGCTCTCGTTGCCTCTTTGTTCTGTATTTTCCGGAAAGTCCCTCTCGGATTTTCTTTGCCCCTCAGTTGCAAGATATCCCCAATCGATTTTCCTCCTGAGAACTTCTCACCTTAGAAAATCAATTTCCTCAATCTCTATGTATGTTTCCAAATGAACCCCAAGCCTCCATTTTATACTTTTCCTGTTGAGTCTTCAATGATCGAGATTAAGTCTCTAATCAACGACTAAAATTAAAACATGACTTGATCTGTCTTCTAGATCATTCTCACCCTTATTTTGATTAATACTCATTAATATTTTAATTTCCCTAAGTTTAGACTTAGGAACTCCATTAAAAATATTAATTATTTTAATAAAATACAATCCGGGTGGGGAATTTCACCAAACGATTTCTGGGTTTTTTCGAACTCATGTGCCTTAGCCTCTCCAACAATTTTCAAGGCTAGAGCACTTCCTATGCTACCAAAAACTAACACTCCCTCTTAGCGAGGAAAGTGCTCTAGCAACAATGTCCACTTTCATGCTGCTTTGTGTCTGAAGCATCTTCTTTTTGCACTACTGCTGCAACCAACACTGTGCTACTGCTGCCATTGCCACTGCTGCCCATGACACTGCCATTGCCACTGCTGCATTTGTACTACAACTCCCTCTCAAACGTTGCATCATTCTAATGAAAGGGATTTTCCAACATACCCATCTGATCCCGAAATTGAACAAACTTGGCTCTTCCTAGAGCGTTGGTGAGTATGTCTGCCACCTGATTTCTTGTGCGAGTATACTCCAACTGTACCGCTCCACGCCAAACACAGTGTTTGATAAAGTGACACCCAATATCGATGTGTTTGGAGCGATCATGAAATACTGGATTTTCAGAGAGCTTGATACAAGTCTGATTATCATAGAAGATCCTTGTTGCTTATCTTGAATAGATTTACAAGCAATTTCCTGAGCCACATAGCTTCACATGTTGCTTTTGCTAGCTGCCATATACTCAGCTTCAGCAGAGCTCAAAGCTACAGACTTTTGCTTCTTACTGCAGCAGGAGGTCATCCCAGATCCAATACCGAAGCAATACCTAGTGGTACTTTTCCTGTCTACTAAACTTCCTGCCCAATCTGCATCAGTGAATCCACTCAATTCGATATCATTGCCCTTGGTGTACCTTAATCCAAAATTTACTGTTCCATGCACATACCTGAGAATGTGCTTTGCTGCTGCCCAGTGCGCCCTTTTTGGTTCCACAATGAACTGACTAAGGGCGTTGTCAGCATAACACAAGTCTGGCTTGATTTTGACCAGATACATAAATGACCTAATGAGTTGTCTCTATAAGGTGGGGTCCACTTTCTTGTCTCTCGAAGCATCTATTTTCTTCCAATTGGTAATCATAGGTGTAGCTGTAGGTCGACAATTCTGCATTCTAAATCTTTTCAGAATTTCTGATGCATATCTTCCTTGGCCAAGGAAGATCTCACCATCTTGTTGCCAAACTTCCAATCCCAGAAAATAGTGCATTAGCCCCAAATCCTTCATATCAAACTCTGAGTCTGGATGATCATGTCAAAAATAGATCATCCACATAAAATGCCAGAATCAACGGCTCCCCTTCTACCAGTAGATAATAAAGATTGGGATCGGTATCGCTCTTGATGAATCCCAACTGCTGTAAGTAGCTGTCAATTCGATCATATCAAGCTATGGGTGCTTGTTTTAGTCCGTACAAGGCTTTCTTCAACCTGCACACATGAGTTCTCTTTTCATGTGTTTCGAAACCTTCTGGCTATTCGATATATACATCTTCTTCTATCACCCAATTCAAGAACGTTGCCTTGACATCCATTTGGGGAATCTCCCATCCCATCTGTGCTGCAAGGGATATAATGGATCTGATAGAGGTATATCGAGCTACTTGGGCAAAGGTTTCCTCATAGTCTATTCCTTCCTTTTGCGCATATCCTTTTGCGACAAACCTAGCCTTGTACTTATCTACGTTGCCATTTGCAACATACTTGATCTTGTAGATCCATCTCGAACCTACAACTGATCTGTTCTCTGGTCTTGGTACAATTTCCCAGACATCATTTGTCATGATAGAACTGTACTCTTATACCATGGCATCCACCCATACCTGGTGTTGTAAGACTTCCTGAAAACTAGAGGGTTCTTCAACTTGAGCTACCAATGCTTGGTACATGTCAAGTTGTCTACATTGCCTTTTCTCGGCTCTAGGAGCTCCAACAAATTCCTCAGCATCCCTCAGAGTCTGTCGTACTTCTCGGCTAGTTCTTCCACTGGTGGTGGGAAGTTCCATCTGTTCCTCTTCCTGTACCTGCAGTGACACTCCTGGCTCCTCTTCTCTTGAGGAGATGCTAGCACTGGTTACCGTGCTTGAACCAAATGCTTGTCTTCCTCCCAGATCTGACCCCTGTTGTTGGACTAGAGGAGCACCCTCATCCTGTTCTTCAAATGGCATCTCACGAGGTTTCCTGAAGGCTCTATCTTCCATGAAATTCGCATCCTGCCTTACTACAATCTTTCTATTGCTCGAAATGTGGATCGGATACGCGTTTGAAGTCTTGCTGTAACCTACTAGATACCGAACTTCGACAGTTTGCTCTAACTTGCTCTGCTTTTCTTTTGGAATATGGAAATAAGCTACACTTCCCAATATCCTAAGGTGACTTACTTCTGGCTTCTTTCCCGTGAAAAATCCTTCTGGTGTCTTCTTTCCTAAAGCCCTGTGAGGAGTCCTGTTTTGAATGTGTACAACTGTGCTGCATGCTTCTGCCCATAAAAACTTGGGTAGATTTTGATCATATAACATTGCCTTTGCTGCTCCAACAATAGTTCTGTACTTTTTGCGGCTCCATTCTGTTTTGGATTATAGGGTGTTCTCCATTCTCTTCGGATCCCATTTCTTGCATAGAAATTAGTGAAGTTCTTATCCATGTATTCTCTGCCGTTGTCTGAGCGCAATATCTTGATCTTCCTTCCTGTCAGGTTTTCCACTAGAGCCTTAAATTATTTGAACCGATCAAAGACCTCATCCTTGGTTCTCAAAAAATAGATCCAAGTTTTACTGGAATGGTCATCTATGAAGGTAACAAAATACTCAGCGCCATTGATGGCCCTTGTAGGCATCAGACTGCAAATGTCGGAGTGTATTAACCCTAATACACTCTTAGCTCTATTGTTGCTTCTGGAATATGCTGCTTTGGTGTACTTACCTAGCATGTAGCCTCTGCATGTATCATCATGCTTGGTAGTAAGCACTGGAACCCCTGTAACAGTTTCCTTGAGCATTCGTAATGCCCCATGATGTAAGTGCCCCATCCTCCTATGCCTCAACTCATTTAATTCTTTTTCTCCATCGACATTACTGCTTATCAGTGCCATAGGAGACTTGAGTTGCAATTTGTATATTCTGTTGCTTCGAGTTCCAATCTGGACCCTCTTCCACCTTGGATGCTTGACATATACTCTATTACCAATGAAGTATACATCATATCCCTTATCTTGTAATTGAGAGACGAAAATCAAATTCATTCCCATACTTGGCACATGCAGTGCATTCGTGGCCTGAAGACTATCTCCTGTCGTTGCCTGGAATATAACGGTTCCTTTTCCTACTGGGGTGCACTTCATCCTGTTATCCATTGTGATTTGAAAGTTCATATGTTCCTCCTGATAGCTCGAGAAATATTTTTGTTCTCCAGTCATATGAGCTGAAGCCCCGTTATCAATGTACTAGTCCTCCACTGATGCAGAACTCGATAGGCAAGCGAATTCCTCTTCTAGCATGGAAGCTGATTCGGATTTATTCTGATCCCTATTGTTCTCCATGCCCTTTTTCTTTGCTTCCATCTTGCCTGAACCTTGTTCTGATACCATGTGAAAATTTGTTGCAATAATTGATTTATTTTTCCCACTTATTTATGATAAGTTATTTACCAATACTTAAGTAAATACCAAAATAAATTCAGTTGCAGACTTCACAAACTAGAACTGAAAATTAAATGGCAAGAGAAACATCAACATATGAACAATCACATTGACACATTGGTTTTTGGACAATCGTCCCTGAAAAAACTCAATGTGGGAAAACTAGTGCAGCAGATTTGAGGATTCTTATTATTGGCAGTAAATATCTGAATACAATCTAGGATGCTCATCTAGCAATTCTTTACAGAGAAAATATTGGCGGAAAATCTGAGTGATTTTTACCTCACTTCACCTGTCAGAATTCCAGCTGTGATCAAGTACAAGACTGGCTAACCCCGACTATTTCTGCGTTGGCTCTACGTCACCTTCTCTGCCCTCTGCATCAACTCTCTCAGGTGTTTCGACAGTTCCTGGAAGTTTCGGTAGTTAGGTTGTTTCGACAATTTTGGCAGTTTTTGTGAAAAGCAGCTTTTCTACTCTGCGTTGACGCTTCTGGCTTTGTGTCAGCACTGCGTGGGCCTAGACTGACCCAGTGTCAGCTATCCCGGCTACTGTGCTGCCTCTCTGCAAGCTCTCTCCATCTCTCTGTTCTGTATTTTCTGGAAAGTCCTCCCAGATTCTCTCTACCCCTCAACTGCAAGATGTCCCCAATTAATTTTCCTCCTGAGAATTTCTCACCTCAAAAAATCAATTTCCTCAATCTCTTTGTGTGTTTCCAAATGAACCCCATGCCTCCATTTGATACTTTTCTTGTTGACTCCTCAACGACTGAGATTAAGTCTTTAATCAAGTGCTAAGATTAAAACATGACTTGATCAGCCTTCTAGATCATTCTCACCCATATTTTGATTAATACCCATTAATATTTTAATTTTCCCTAAGTTTAGACTTAGGAACACTATTAAAAATATTAATTATTTTAATAAAATACAATTTGTGTGGAATGTCACCAAATGGTTTCTGGGTTCTTTAGAACTCATGTGCCTTAGCCTCTCCACCAATTTTCAAGGGTAGATCACTTCCGATGCTACCAAAAACTAACATCCCTCATCATAGCTACCCTTGTACCATGGTATGTGGCTTGGAGCTTTCCCATGATGCCCCACTCATTCCATCATTATATCACATGACCGCTGCCATATGACATAAGTACCATGGAACTATCACTCCACTAGAGGTTGAAACCACCTAATAGGGTCCTTGTTTAACCCTCTTCTTGAACCTGGGGACACTTGTACATTATAAAGCTCGTTATGGAAGGGCATGCCACTATAAAGTGTCCACTTGGTTCCATGATTTGTAAGCTCATTTGCTTAATTGCACTAATGAATTGTTTTACTAGAAGGTGAGGAGACACATTGGATCTTATACAAGATTGCAGGTGGGTATTCATCTTGGAGTTTAGTCTCCCTATACGAGGTCCAAACGCTCCAGAGGGTCATATTGACATTTGTAGGGTGTGCGTAGAGAGCCATGGGCCTCCACTATAACAGAGAGAAAATAGCCATGCCATGGGATCCTTTAGCATAATTCATTGCTCGCTTGTGTCTGGCTTATTTGATGATGATGCTTTACTTGGACCACCTTGCCTAGTCGGCTACGCACTTGCACCACACACTTGGCAGTTGATTCAGGGCCCATATGGGGTTTTGTCTCACCGTGGGAGACAAGGGAGGGATTGCATCATTGTTCTAGCTCTTGCGAATGGGATACATGCTTGTTCGATTCAATTGGAGACCCATGAGGATGCTTTTGTGCCCCACAACCACTTGGGAGCACCACAAGTCATTTGCTTGGAGGTCAAGGGGCCACCTCCTTCATCACTATTATTGGAGCCCTCCTACTCATCTTGGCACATGAGGGACTTCATTTTGCCTTCCAATGACCCTTCTAGTTATCTTTCTATCATTTCAGCCCTCTTAAGAGGCTAAATAGTCTTACTATGGAGTGATTTGGTGGGTTTGTCACCAAAAGTATTGTTAGTTTGCACATTATTTTATTATAGGGGTATCATTAGGCTAAATTAGGCTATTTGAACCCTTTAAAGGATTGTATAAATATAAGAGAGGTGTTCTATCTCATTCATTATCAATTGGATTTGACCTCTTTGGAGAAAAGAACTCAAACCTACAATTGTTGGATGAATTGGAGATTATTTGGTGCATTTTGATGTTTGGATAATTGTTTTCTTGCCTTGGAGCTTCATTTCTGCAAGTCTAATGGATGGATATACTTCTTTTGTCATGTGAGTGCTATTTCGTGCGAAATTTTTGATGCTTAATGTCTAATGTATGAAACACCATGTCTTGATTTTACTTGTGCCCTAATATTGGCTCGTTGAATATGTTACTCATCTTGGCAATAAGAAGTGAATGTTCCTAGGGGTGAGTTATAAAACTTTGACCTTGAAACTTCATTAAATTTGCATATCAAATTGTAAATCCATGTTGTGACCTTGTATCTGCTTCTCTATGGCATGCGAAGTTGCAATAAGGCTCCTTGGAAGAGCGAAAATCTTAAATCAGAGTCACTTTGACTCCATTCTCCACAATTGGCTAGGCACTAATCTCAAATCCTTCGGGATCACCATAAATTTTCCTTCTTTCCACAATTTTTTCTACCTTAACCCTAGATGATCAAGCTAGGGCATCTAACGAATTTCATTAGACCCATCATCTTGCACAGCGAGTTGACTTGGAACTACGGTGGGGTGTCCTCCACATGCCCTCCAAATTTGAAGTCAATCCCACGGTCGGATTGAATCCAAATTGGAGATTATTTGATGAATTTTGATGTTTGGATAATTGTTGTCTTGCCTTGGAGCTTCATTTTTGCAAGTCTAATGGATGGATATACTTCTTTTGTCAATTTTTTCTACCTTAACCCTAGATGATCAAGCTAGGGCATCTAACGAATTTCATTAGAGCCATCATCTTGCATAGCGAATTGGCTTGGAACTATGGTGGGGTGTCCTCCATATGCCCTCCAAATTTGAAGTCAATCCCATGGTCGGTTTGTGAGATACACCAAGCCTTAGCTCCAAAACTGTTTGGTTCTTGGTCTTACTAGGTTAGAGCAATGTTGCACGAAGCGGGAGCGAAGCGGAAGCGCGGAGCGCGGAAGCGTCATTTTCCAAAAATCTAGGAAGCGAAGCGTCTGCGGAAGCGTCTGCTATATATATATATTTTTTTTATATTTTTTTGCATTTATACTCAAAACAAACATCCCAAATACCAAATTAATTGTAGAAGACATGAAAACATGCATATTTTGCATAAATCAAGATAGATATGGCATCCATGATTCCATTGTAGTTACTAGTATGTACAACAATCATCTATATTCTAGCTATTACAAACATACATCAAATTTTTAAGCATATTATAAAACATAAAACATTTAAGCATATTATAAAACATAAAACATAGAGCATATATGATTTATCTAGCAAGTGAGCAACTTTCAACATTTGTCATGTCCAAAATTCAAATAATAATGTTTACAAAATATGTCACTTGGTCACCGCCAAGCCAATAAGGTTCAAAAT
Organism: Pinus taeda; assembly: GCA_000404065.3. Lineage (NCBI taxonomy): Eukaryota > Viridiplantae > Streptophyta > Pinopsida > Pinales > Pinaceae > Pinus > Pinus taeda. The sequence goes on from APFE031476927.1 coordinate 131,602, forward strand.
TCAAATTCACAAGTCTACAAGTCTAATGAGTAATCTATGACAAAAAGTAGTAGATTGTGAATATATCTACTAATCTCTCCTCCTTCCAGCACGAATAGAACGTGGTGGCGGGCCTCCACGTGGTGGCAATGAAGAAGATGGTGCCTCTGGAAGTCGTGGCACTGAAACTGATGAAGAAGAACCCCCTGCTGTTGGTGTTGAACCATGGAACCTAGGAGTAGGAACCAAGGGACCAGATGGGGGTGGTGGCATATCAACACGGTCATCATCATCCTACAATCGCTCAAAAAATTCATGCAAAAAAAAAAAACACTAGTTAACAAAAAAATTAAAAACATGAATTAGAGAAATGCTTTATAAGGGAAAATTGGAAAATTCATACCACAATGGACATACCTGGATAAGAGCATCCTCTAATTGCTCTAGTCGCAACACTCCATCCTCCAAATTGGGCTCCTCTGGGTTCTTGTCCCAAATCAACAAGTCTTTATTAGACTTTGCATCTTCACAGTAATGGGACAACAATCGCAAGTTGTAATGAACATAAACCAAGCTCTCTGCCCGGTCTAAA
>APFE031476930.1:11167-38566 GCA_000404065.3 Pinus taeda
ATCTAATTGAGTTGATAAGCAAGTGTTCAAGTTGGACATTCTCTCTATGAAATGGTGAATTAGATTTAGTCTCTTTTACTTACATGCAAACAGTTTGTTTCCATTTAGATTTATATCTTGAGATGAATGAAGTATTATGGAAAACTTTGAATGTCTCTTAAGTTAAGAGCCTTTTTCATGTATGATTTATGCATCTTGAGTCTTTGATTATAATCTCTAATTCATTAAAGTCATAACTGAGGTGAGAACAGATTTCTTGAGTCAAGAACTCTTTCAATGTTTCCTCTTTTAAGTTGATTGAATTAAGAGTTTTAGATATATTTTTCCTTAGTTTCTTTTGTCATTTATCTTTCAAAGTTTAGTTATACTTGATCTTCACAAATAGCGGATTTGCCTCCAAGTTTCACAAACCCGGATTGATAATAATACTTGCGTTAATTTAGTCACATAAATTAGCTCAACAACCTTCATAGTGGAGGTATGTTGAGTCCCAAACCTGCACTTCCCTATATACCTTTTCAGCCTTCTTTTTCCATTTACTTCATCCACCCAGCTGTCAAATCATTGCATATTAGTCTAAAAAGAGCTTATGAAATGGTTTCCTAACTATGTTTATGACTGTTGTTTGATTTAGATTTTTTTGTTCAAACAGCTGCGGAAACTTGTCACTTTTCGCAGCCAGCCCAAGTTTCCGCAGCCATTTTGTCAAAGGCTATGTTACAGGTGTCCAATGGAGAAACCGACCACATGGGTAGGATGCAAGTGACGTGTACATGGAGTGTGTCCCCTCAGATCAGCCAAATCACTCATAAACGGTCATGGTCAACGACAGTCAAAGGAAGGGCCAAATGAGGAATTTTGCGGTGGCACGGCTCTGTTTTGCCCACGTGAAGGTTTGCGTGGCACGATCCTTAGTTTCTGGAGGTACTGGCACAATTGTTGATCAGCCCGTGAACTGAATCGAGCAGCCACCACTCCATGGATTCAATTGCCATAATGACCATAACTCTAGATCTCAGGCCGTGGAGATTTACGTGTCTCTTGGCAGCATAAAATCTAGGAATTAGTTGCAAGCATTTTCACTTATAAATAACGCGTTGATATACGCTGGATAGTTAGTTTTTGAGATGTAATTTTGACTGTTGTTATTAGCCCATTGTACTGCACTTTACTTTGTTTTATTACTGCACTTTAATATATGAGAAGACAACATTCCTGAATTCGATTTGTGACTAAGTAATTGGCTGGCCGAGGTTACAGAGGGCCCCTGTACACCAAAGCTTTGTATAGTTTCTTACTTGCTTTCATTTACTATTTTCATAATCATTGCTTGTATATATTTTGTGCTGTTCTGATATTCATTGCTGTCCATATTTCCTTTATGTTTTCTTCATAACTGTTAGTTGATCAATGCTTCTTTTACAGGTTTTTGTAGGCAGCCTGGGAATATTTACATATTTTTGATAACCACTGACATGAGATCATCTTGTCCTTTCTGTTGATTTTCATTTACTAAGTTTAATTCCAGCATTTTCATTTCTTTCAAGTTTTGTTTTGCTTATTTACTTTTATGCCACTTAGACATCATATTACTTACCTGCTTATGATTTCCTTTCTATAGCCAAGCGACTCAATTAGTAAGGAATCAGAATATTACTTGTTGTAGTATGATTTAGTTTGCTTTCTTGCAAGTTAGAGATTGAATTACTTATGTCATTTTCAAGAGTTGAAATATGAATGAGTAGTTAAATCTTAGTTTCCTTTTATGCAATTTAATTTCCTGCAATTTAGATATCATAATACTTAGCTTTTTTATGATTACTTCCTATAGCCGGAGCGAGTCGAAAGGTGAAGGGTCAGAGTATGGGTTGAAGTAGTGTGATTTAGTTTGCTTTGCTTTCAGTCTTTGAGTTGCTTTAAGTTCAGTTTTTTTTATTTTCTTTTTCATACAGCAGTAAGGATACTGGGCCATTGTCACTAGTTCACTGTTTTGGTACATTTACTTCCTTTTGAGAATTGATTTCATTACAGTCAGTTTGGAAACCTTCTTTTTGAGAACTTTTAAGTTTGGAAAACCATTGTAGAAATCACCATTACCATCCATACTTAATTTTCAATTTCTCCATCTCACACTAGGGAATCCACAGAAGATAAACCCAAAAACAAACTAAAAAACTCAAAAACGACAAAAGACTAAGAAAAGGTTATCTTGCACATACAGTGCACTTCACTTCATCAGTTTACGACTCCCGGATTGACATTTTAAATAGCAATTTAGGACATACTAAATTGACCAAACAAAGAACAAAGAAGAATTAGGAGATAAGCCTGAAGAGGTAAATCAGTTAATTGATTTCTTGAACAGCAGGAATAGGTACCAACTGGATGCATTAGAGATTGAAGATAGAACAGCCACCATCATTGAATTTAAGAAAGTTCTTACTAAAAGGAACTTGATGCTTAACTTGGAGAAAAGGTGTCAAAGTATTCAAGCAGTTATAAATGACTTCATGTTAAAGTATGGCATGTTGAGAGAGAAAGGTCTTCCAAGCCCACTGGTCATAAATGACAAGTTGATGACACATGATGACTACATCGAGAGACTAGACAAACAAGCCAGGAGCCAAGCCAGCTCTTCAGTAGTAAAAGCACTACCTACAGGAAAGGTGCTTTATGATGGCTTGGAAAGCCTATTTTACATCGAACACTAAGTGGAACACCTATTCACCAACAGGCCCAATTTTGTTAAGTACACAGAAGTTGATGAAGTGTACAGGAAAATGATTAGAAAAAAAATACCGAATTATGAATGGTGGACCAGTATGACCGATATACTATAAAGTTACTATAATAAATCCATGGAGTAAAAATGTTTACTACAGTAAAGTCTGGTAAATATAGGTAAAGATTATTAGCACAGGTAAAGAGTATCAGTAGGTGAAGATAAGAGTGAAGTCCAGCACACAATTACCAAGACAACTGCATGAGACAAATTTGAGTTCCAGCATCCACCACATTCACAAATAGAGGGAAAGCAAACAATCTATTTTCCATGTGTCTCTATCTTCTTGTGGAAGATAACTTTTGTTTCCTATAATAAATCTCGTATAGTTATGAGATATTTTGTAATATTTTTTGTATAAATACTTCACAAAACGAAGTAATTAGTGTGGATTAAAAAGCATTTCTGTAGACTTTGCTTTGATGCTAAAGGAGCTAGTGTAATCAAGGTTGGACTGGTTTACTGGATTAAATAAAGTTGAGGACATTTCACTCGATTCATGTGCACCGTTGGAAACAATTAAGTATCATTTCTCTGAGTTTGAATATTGTTTTCCTTCATGTTATTAAATATCATACGTGTTTCTTACAATTCTTAAAAGCAAATGAGGAATAATACTATCAGAATTAGCTTAAGTGCTCTCTGTTTTAATTGTTTGCTCATTTAATGTTTTCCACTAAATTGCTTAAGTTTGGGAATTCTTAATTTCTCCCTTATTTCTGTAATTCATTCCTTTTATTGGCCATTTGTATAGGATTCTTAATTGCCCTTGCTATTTTCCAATCTTCCCTTCTTCAGCTTGATCCCTGCTAAGGATTCTTCATTTCCCTTGGCCCTGGTTAAGTCCTCCATCCATTGAAACTTTTAGATTTGTCCTTGTTGTGCTATCTTTCCTTGTGAAATCTTACCTTAGTGATTAATAAAATCCTGATAAAACTTTCCTACTTGACTCCATAGCCCAATGGCCCAGATATCTGCTCTGCCCATCTGTTTCCTTTAATTCCACCAAAAAAATCACAACAAATCCCTTGAGCATTAATAGCTAGCCTAATATCATATCAAAACAATTCTAAATCATAAAGAGAGAGCCCTCTCTAGGTGTAGATTGGCTAGGATCTATACTTAGAAGATTGGTTTGTAGTTACCTTGGATCCTTTCCTTCTTTCAAATAACTTCTAAGGAAAATCTGAGTGATAACAGGTTGGACGAAGTGTCCAACTTTGTGGTCTAGAAGGCCATGATCTTGTCCATTCTAGACAGATATCACATCAAGGACTTTTCCTTGAAAGTAATGGTGATCCCAGTTGACCCAGCTAAAAATGAGAAGCACGAGGAGGCAATGGCCAGTGCAAAGTGCATCATCCTTGATGGGGTCAAGGATCATGTGGTACCACATATTTCCGAGAAGGATACGGAAAATGAGATGTGGGAGGCCCTAAAGAAATTGTACCAGCATACTTTCGTGCAGAGGAAGATGTTACTTGAGAATCAGTTGTGGTCATACCAGATGCAGAAGGGAGAGCAGATAGATGTCTTCCTCGGTCAATTGAAGGAGATCCGTGACCAGCTAACTTCCATAAGGGCCACGTCGAATGAGGAATTGATGGTGAGGACCGCACTAAATGCATTTTTCGAGGATTGGGAGGTATTTGTCCAGAGTATAGTGGGCAAGACGAATCTTCCAGATTGGGAAGAACTGTGGGCGGCTCTTTGTCAAGAAGATATCAAACGGATGACCAAGGTGGGGAGTAGCCACAAAGGGGTCAAGATCAAGAAGGAAGAGGAAGAGGATGTGGCTCTAGCATTTGTAGGAAAGCAGTAGAAGAGGAAGAAGAAGGACCTCTCTAAGTTCAAGTGCTTCCATTGTGGGGAACTGGGTCACTATGTGAACTAGTGTCTGAGGAAGAAGAGTAAGGGAGAGGCTTCTAACTCGAAGGCAATGCCATTGAGGGTAGAGAAAGAAGTTGAGGAGGATGACGATTGTGCAATGAGTGCTCATGTGCCACTTGAGAAGAAGTGGGGAGAAATCGAGCTGTAGAGAGGACTACAGGTGATGAGGGGCAGGAACCTTGAGGTACCCAACCTCTTGGATTATACCTTGCTACGAGAGCTCCGAAGAGGAGTAATAGGACTGGCGGATGTCAGTAGAGATGGATGCGGATGAAGTGGCAGAGAGTGCTATAGTGCAAGAGTCCCCGGGTAGCGCGAAGCTAGCAAGCTGCAATAGTGCGAGAGGTACAGGAGTGTTTCACGAGTGCATGATGGCATAGAGAGTTGTGCAACGGTACGATATGCAAGGAGTTGTTGCAGCAGCACAAAGGTCAGTAGAGGGAGCACTTCTTAGCGGCAAAGGGAGCTTCAGCATCGGGAGTGTTTCTAGCCTGACAAGGATGTCAAAAGTTAGGTGGATCAGTTAATTACTTCTCAGTAACTGAGTTACTGTGCAGTAGTAGTATGTAGTAGCATGATGTAGCATGATGAGAGGGGATGCAGCGTAGATGCGGTGTTGGGAGGATGGATTGGCACCAACATGGATGTAGAGGGAGTTGTCATATGGATGTAGTAGTGGCAGTGGTAGGGCCATGGGCAATAGTACAGGATGCAGCAGTGTAGAGGATGTTGGGCAGGGAGGCCTAGCATCAGCATAGGGACGGGTGCTGGAAATTAAGGTGATACTCAGTAAGGAGTATTACTAGAGCGCAGTCCTCGCTAAGATGGAGTGGTTATTTTGGGTAGCATCGGATGTGCTCTAGCCATGAAAATTGGTGGAGAGACTAAAGCACATGATATATACAAGACCCAAAAATGGTTTGGGCAGATTCTAACAGGTTTGGGAGGTATTAAAATAATTAATATTTTCAATGGAGTTCCTAAATCTAAACTTAGGGAAAATAAAATATTAATGGGTATTAATATAAAAATGGGTTAAAAGGTTCCAAAAGTCATGGATCAAGCTAAATTTAATCTTAGCCATTGATTAGAGATTTAATCTCGATTGTTGATGGACCAATGAGAAAAGTATAAGAAGAGGCTTCAGGATTAGTTGGAGAATACACCAGATTGATGAGTCATTCAATTTTCTAGAGAAGGGTTTGCTAAGAGAAATTGAATCAATGATCAATAGCGAGGGGCAATGAATACATAGCAGAGAGGTGGAGTTAGTACCAGAGAGACAGTGTAGAGCCCGGAGAGGTTGACACAAAGGCAGCTGAGTGCTACGTAGAGGCAGTTGGGAGAAACACAGAGCCAAGAGAGGCTAGTGTGTGTGATGCAGAGGGTCTGAGGGCTAACGCATAAGCTTTAGTAGCTACGCAGAGGCTAGCAGAGTTGACACAGGGCCAAGAGGCAACACTGGGAGGACTTTCGTGGGACAGACTGGGTGTTGGTGAGCCAGGTAGGGTGACGCAGTCCCTGTTAGAGTGATGTAGAGCAGTTGAAGCTACAATTGTTGATGTGGGATCGTTCATCCAATGATTAATCAGCTGGAATATTTGTTTCCAAGGAGACGTACAACTATCGAGGGAATTCTCTGTTTGGTGATCCATTTCTGGCACCCTATTTGTATTCTGAAAACTTCATAATAATAAAACCCTCTGAATCTCTGCACCAGTTTTCCCACATTGGGTTTTTCCAGGGACATTGGCCCAAAAATAACAGTGTCACTTGTGTGCTTGTTTTCTTTTAGTTGATTATCTATAGATGTTGATACTATACTTGTGTTTATTTTCAATATTTACATGGTAAATAACTTTCAAAGTAATTAAACAAGTAGGTGAATAAACCAGATAGTACAAGAAGATTTTCTAACGAGTTAAACTTAGAAATTCCAACAAGTGGCTCAAATCTCGGGGTCGCTAGCATAGGTCTATTGAGAAAATTCCACATTCACTGGCACATAGGCCTATGAGAGTGACTTTGGGTTGTTGTTCGATGTCTTGCCTATAGCATGAGAGTGACTTTGAGTTAAAACACTTAAAACATCAGTGGGACCTAGGGCCAAGATGTCTGAGTGGCTGACATGTCTATTGGGGGTGTTGTTTTTGATGTGGATGGGTTTGTTTGATGTGTTCTGTCGATTCCATTTCTTTAAGGTTACCAAGGAGATTGAATCCCTTATACTAACCTCTCCCGTCACATGTTTTCCTTGGTTGGTTGGTTGCTTAGGTGGACCTGGGAGGAGGGGGTGTTATAGATTGGTATCAAAGTATAGTTGCACTCTCCTTGGGTGAACGTGTTGGTCATGCATGCATGTCAATTGCATGTGTGTCTCTTACACTTGCATTCCATGTGCTTATTACATTACATAATGGTTGGTCATGATGGTAGTAAGGTTATCATGATGAAGAACTTGATGTTAATTTTATGGAATGCATCATCAAGAGTATATACCTAGTTACATGATTATATGCAACTCAATTACATCCTTGTATGTTAGGTTTAATTCTTGTATGTTTGATTACATGTATCAGTCTTGCAGGTTGGTTACAAGAATTGATCCTTTATGCTTGACTACATGCATTGATGTGTATGTGTAGTTGATTAGGCATTTATTATGCATGTTGATGGTTGCATATGGCAATGTGTACAATGGAGTAATGGTTGTTGTCATGCATGAGGTCATGGTTTGTGAAGTTGATATGGTCATGCATTTATGACTAGACTCTAGATAGAATGATGTGAATATGGTTTGGTACTCATGTGTTATACATCTATATGCAGTTGTTATGCATGTATGGTCTTGGTTATAGTTATGCATGAAATGTAGATCAAACATGTCGTGTGAAGTCATGGTATGCAATTTAGGGCATCCTGATGTTATTGGTATGTTAGGATGCTAATGTTTTGGCTGAGATAGAGCAGGACATGTAGATCATCATAATGAGGTTGCAGCATTAGACTTTGGGATAAGAGAAAATCGTCATATAGGTTTTCATGTTGGGCGTGCAAGTAAGTAGGTTAAGGATTGTTATATGCATTAGGGTTATATGCATTAGGTTCATGTACATGTGTTTTGATGTTATGGTTACATACATGATAGATGAGAGTTGGATAGTATAGCTATATGCACATGTGTCGGATAGTCAAGAATGATAGTAACTTGTAATTGTATGCATTTCTATTGTTGTTTTACATTAGATAACCTGATGATTAGGTTATATGTTGTTGATGAGCATGATATATAGCTTATTATTGTTATATGCTATTAGCTTGATGATTAGGGTTATCTCATTGAGATCTTGATGTTGTAATCTGGATTGGCCATATACATGATGGTTATGTTCATTGCATTAAAGATATTGATGTTATATGTATTGTGTTAACCTAGCTTGGCCTATGCGGATGGTTATGGTTGTGATATTCAAGTATAAGCCGACATATTTTTGATTTGGTGTCGTACTAATCTAGACCGATTGTACTTATGTGATTGTTATGCATAAATGATATTTTTTTATGAGTTAGGATGTGAACATGTTAGTCAATGATTGTTATGGATAACATGATATTATTTATGTTTAAGTTGATGTGTTGAGAAGTTAGATCGTGCTAACTAGCTTGATTGTGCAGACAAGATAGCCTCCCCTGAGAAACAGTAAGGTATGAACTCGCTTATGTCGATTAATTTGGTGCTTGACGGTTTGATTATGTCATCTATTTGATTTATTTAACATGGTATGTTTTCAAGTTGGTTGAATGTTTGATGAATTGCATAATATGAGCATGCGTTCTAATGATCTTGTTTTAAGATGATTGTACTAACACATATGTGTTGAGACAATTGATATGTACTTGAATGTAGTTGATAGTTGTAGCATTATGTCTAATGACTATGAGTTTACTATGGATTATGATATGTAAAAGATATTTCAAATTGATAGATATGATTGTCCTAGAATTTGGAACATGTGGCTGACATGTGTGAGTAGTTGCAGGATAACATGCTAGGTATTAGCCTGACAAGGTGATAGTTGATGTGTTTATATAACTAATAGTTGGGTGATGCGACAATGCATGGTAAGCCTCGATTGCAACTAGGTAAAAAGGTAAAAGGAAGGAATTGGGCAAGAATTCCTTTGGCTAGGTTTGGAAACCCTACTTCCAAACGAATGAGTGCTTTGCATACAGGAAGTCTTCCTAACCTTGATTTGCCTAAAATTATGTGGATATGTGTTATATTCATGGACATGTATATTAGCTAGTATCTAGTTATAGGTGAATTTGTCAAGGGAATCAGAGTCCCTTGAGAGATGGCATGGACATGTCTAGAAACAAGGCAACATACCTAGCACAAAAAGATAAGGTATCTGGTGTATTGTTATATCTATTTATGCACTGACAGTTATGTGTTTATGGTGGTATGATGTAGGGGATTGCATGACAAAGAAATTGCCATGAAATTTTGAAGAAGGCTCTAGTTGAGCTTTCCTTGGGAACCAAGGGGATTGAGTCATGGTGTCTGTGGTTAGTCTTGTGATTTTGGTCTTTTGTGATTGTTGCACTTGATTTGTGATTTTGTGTGTTTGGTGCATAGCTATGCCACTTCATTATGATGTCATGTTTTTGGTTTTCATGGTCTTCTTCTTGGTTGTTTCTTGGTACTGACTTTCATGTTTTGAGTCTTGGGAATTGGTCTGCGGAAGAGGAAAACTTAATGGATCTTAGGGAGATATGTGTGGTACCTGACAGGTAATCTAAGACTCAGATGAAGCTCTATTCATGAGTAAGTGCAACGGAAGGTAAGACTATGACAATCGATTAGATTGGCTGGTCCATAGTGGTAAATGGATGGTGGCAGTACAAACGTGAGGAGGGTAACCAGAAAAGGTAAAATAAATGGACCTAAGGTGTCGAAAGGTTTGACTAAGTTGGGAATGGTGGTTCTCAATTTTTTGCATGTTGTGCACAAATAAGGAAGTTCTCTTAACCTAGACCTTATGCTATCATGTAATTATGTTATGATCATGATTATGTTGATGTTTATATGTATACATGTATGTATGTGTGTATATTGTTGTCTAACAGGACCATGATTGTTTTATGCTAATGTTTATGTATATATGTGCATGTATATATGTATCTATGTCACTGTCTAACAAGGTCATCAAGAATCGTTCTTGTGGAGGAATGATTGCTTACGTAGGTGAATTACATGAAGAGGTTCCTAGTCTTACGAGGAATCAATGGGGAGGATATGAGGTTAGTATCATGTGTTTATGAGTTGATATTATGTTATTATATTATGTCTATGTTATGGACAGGTTATACCGAGGGATATAGCAGCAAAATGAAAGCAGTGTGGTCTGCGACACGCTGGGACAAGCATGGATAAGACAATGGAAGCAAGGTTGCTTGGTAAAGACAGTGTTGTTTTGGATGTGTGGTACTATTGTTGTGCACATGTTGCATATGTGATGTTATGTGCATGTAGTGTTGTGCAAATATTGCATATGTGGTGCTATGTACATATTGTATTGTGCTTATGATGTATATGTGGCGTTGTGTGCATATGGTGCTCTATGCATGTTGGATATGCAGTGTTGTGTACAGACGATGCTATGTACATGTTGGATATGCAGTGCTATGTATAGGAGGCATTGTGTGCATGTTATACATGTGGCACTATGTACATATCGTGTTGTGTGCATGATTGTACAAGTGGTGTTGTGTGCATGTGGTGTTGTGTACATGTTGTACAAGTGGTGTTGTGTGCAGGTGGTGTTGTGTATATGTCGTGCATGTGGCGCAGTGTACATGTGGTGTCGCATACATGTCGTGCATGTGGTACTGTGTACATGTGATATTGTTTACATCTTCTACATTGGTGTTGTGTACATGTGATGTTGTGCACACATAGTGCAGATGGTTGTAGTGTACAGGTGGTACTACATACATGTGGTACATATGGTATTGGTGTAGATGCATGTATTGCATGGTGTTGTATGACGTGTGTAGTTATATGTGTGTGATGCACACCATGTGTATGTGCACATGGTTGAGGAGAAAGCATTGGTGTTTGTCTCGTGTGGCAATCCAAATTGCATACAGAATAAAGACAAAGGTAGAAGCTAAGGATTGATGAAAGGATAAGTATCAACATTTTAATTTAGTTTTATTATGAATGTGATTTATGACTACGATATATGATGATTGTATGTGATCTATAATTCTATATTATGATGGTTACATGTTATTTATGATGTTGATCTATGATGGTTGTGTTTTGAGCTAACCAGATGTGATATGTTTATAAATGATGTTTTGTTCAAACAGTTAGTTTGACTTTTTGTTACAGGGAGCGAACAGAATTACAAGTGTACCTTATTGACTAACTACCAATGAGGTATGATTTGATGTTAGTTCAATTTATTTGAATCTAATGGAATTTATGTGCTTGGAACAGGAATGCATGAACATGCTCAGTTGAGTGGCCAAAACCGACAATAAGAATTTTCAACAACAAAAGGAATTGGAAAATGCAGCAGTATGTTGGTAGAGCACTTCAGGAGCAGGGCCATTGTGGGACACTAGTACCCAATAGTGTCCATTGATTTCCATGAGCATGTTATGACTAGTATGATGGTTTGAGGCAAGCATATGCCTCTTTTTTGTATATTTCGATGCGAGGAAGCCTTGTTAAGGGATCAATTGCCTGGATTAGGGGATTCTGGGGAACTTGGAAGGTGAGTGACTACATAGAAGGAGGAGACTGGATTTCCTGAGGGACTGTATACCATAGAAAGGAAGGTCATGGATATATATTTGTTGGTAATTAGCATTGTCACATGGACTTAGATTCACATTGGGGGTGCACCCTGGAATAAGGAGTCATTAATTTTTCGTTGAGGGGATATGTAGCATTGGACATTGGACGCAGCTTTGACTATGACAGTGGATTATGGACTTCTTGGGAAGGAGGTGGATCCTGGTACTACTTTGAGGATGGAGGTGTGATCCTCTAGATTCCCTTATTGATTGATACGGGGATCGTATCCTTTTATTTTCCAATTTAGTAAATGTACATATGTGCATATGTGTTTATTGTAAATACCATAATGAGTTGTGTTATAAAGCTCCAGTATGTGGTATTATTGTTATCTAGTCATGTTGTCATGATCTTTTTCTTTTGAGCAGGTCTTTCATTGTAAATACTGCAACGAGCTTAGTTATAAAGCTCCATTGGCAGTATGTTTGCTTTTCAACAGTTTTGTTGAGATCATGGTGTAGTTTAACACTGAGGACGATGTTCCCCAAGGGGGTGGGGTTATGTAACAGCCCTGGTAAAAAGTTCAAGTAATAAAATTTAATAAAGGAAAAAATAAGACCACGGATAAGGGACACTTATTCCAAGCTTAGTGTTGGGAAAAGATATCATAGTGGGCATCACTGAAAGTGTGTTTTGGCTAAGGAAATTTTTCAAAGGCTAAGGCAAAAAGGCATTTTGGCACATTTATTTATGAAAATAAAGGAAATTAGGAGAAAAGTAAGGTGAAAGGTCTTAGGTTTCATGTGAGGAGGAAAATGAAGGAAAATAATAGAAAATGAAGAAATTAGAGGCCTCATTCATAAAAAGGATTTTGAGGATCAGTTGGAAAGCTCTTAGACAGTGTTAGGATCTTGGCTCAAGCTTAGTCAGTGTTAACCTTTTTCCAGATCAAGTTTGGAGCTCTCTCATTATTCTCTCTCTCTCTCTCACTCTTGGTCACTTAGAGTTTTCTTAGATCACTCTAGCTTTGGATAAAGGAAGGACAAGCAAGCAAAGGGAAAGGAAGGAAAGCAAGGATCAAGGAAGAAGAGCATGATCAAATAGCTCCAATAGGAATACTTGTAGGTAACCTTTTGCATGTGTGATTTCCTAGCTAGTTTGGATATGCATGGCTTTGCATGTTGGTGTAAGGTTCTCTTGTTGTCGGTGGCATGGTTTTGCCACGTTATGGCAGGGGTTTTTAGCCTAGCCTTACCTTTTTATGGGTGCCATGGTATACTGGGATTCTTATCTTAAGTTTTGAGCTTTGGTTTGTCGGATGGATTTCAGAATCCGGGGTGGAGGTGGTCTCAAGGTTCATTCCCAAAGGCATAGGAATCCCTTGACTAGTTTTGGCGGGATACATAGTAAAGACTGAGGGAGAAGTCTTGGTTTAGGGCCTAGTGATCTGATTTTGGATTGAGGTAAAGCCTGAGAAACTGGTCTCGGTTTAGGGCCTAGTGATCTGGGATTGCATTGCGGTAAAGCCTGAGAGACAAGGAGATGGAAAATTCCTCAAGGATAGTGATGGATTCTGGATGGAATTCCAAGTTCAATTTGGTTGTTATCGAAGCACCGGTTTAGGTGTGATCACGATTTGGTGAGGGTGGAGGTGATTTAACCTCTTGATTCCCTTGGTTGTTCTTAGATAGGTTGTTCTATGAGATCCCACATTCATGCTTGGAATATGGCATGGGGGTGACTAGCTGGAAGAGATATTTGGTTCAGCCATGTCTACGGTCGAGTGGTACGTGGAACTCCCGAACTGGGTCAGATTTGCCTATGATTAATAAAATATAAGTCCTCTTACTTTTGCACTAGTTTATATGTGTATTTGATGGTTGTCATATCTCTGCTATTTATATGGCTTTATGTTGGTTATAAGCATGGTTAAATGACTGGTTCATGCCATGGTTATTTCATATATTTTCTTGTAATTGTTAAATGGATGGATGCAAGACCTAATTGATGATATAATAGTTCAATGGAGAAGGGGTGATCCTTATGGTTATGTTTCATAAGTTCTTTCAGTCATTTATGTTATGTCTTGTAACCTAGACCTATAGATTACATTGATTCCAAGTGTTTGACAAAATGGCATTCCTGGTTGGGGATGCTCTGGCCTAGTCTTGAGGTTGATTTTTTGATTAACAATAATTTTTATCATGTCTTTGATGGATTCTAAACGTTGTAGAAAGTTCTAGGCAGACGTCGGGATTCTGGGCTAGAAAAGTGGCTCAAATCTTGGGGCCGATGGCATAGGTCTGCTGAGAAAAGTCCACAGTCACTAGCACATAGGCATATGAGAGTAACTTTGGGTTGTTGGTCATTGTCTTGCCTATAGCATGAGGGCAAGTTTGAGTTACAAGGCTTAAAACATCAGTGGGACCCAGGGGTGGGATGTTTGAGTGGCTGACATGTCTCCTAGGGTGTTGTCGCTGATGTAGATGGTTTTGTTTTATGTGTTCTATTGATTCCATTTCCTTAAGGTTACCAAAGAGATTGAATCCCTTATAGTAACCCCTCTCATCTCATGTTTTCCTCGGCAGGTTGGTTGCTTGGGTGGACTTGGGAGGAGAGGGTGTTACAGTGTCATCCATGTCTGACCTATGCCCACCATGAGACCTGTTACCATATGCCCCATTAGTCATTGATCTCTGCTTGTTTCTCATGTTCCCTGGCAAGTCTCTCTTGTGACTAAATGATCTTTTCATTTTCTGCTTTGCAACTTCTTATCTATGCCTTCAAACTTCTCAATGTGTTTGCTATGTCCAGAGAATACTCATCTCTTGGGTGCTCATCTAATCTATAAGGGGAGTCTCGTCAACTGTAATCCACCATTTTTCTAGTCATATTTGATATTCTTCTTCCTACAAGTATACCATGTTAGCTAAACTAAAATATAAACATAATCAACATACCTCAATGAAGTTTAGGGGAGTTTGTCTCGTTTGCAAAATTAATCAAGATTGGCATGACCCATGTATATACATAATCATATCAATATACCAACGTCAACTTAATCATTATCCTAATTACCATGCATGATGTCACAAACTATAACACTGGCTAGATACAATCCATGCATAACAAACATATAGACAACATGCATGCATGACAAACACATTCCTCCCATCCAATCCAAGTATTAAACCATGCTCTAATACCAATTTGTAACCACCCCTCCCATATCTACCCACTTTCACTAGCATGTCGAGGAAAACATGGTTTGAGGGCTACTATGACATGACTCAACCTCCTAAGTATAGTTAAGGAAGTGGAATCAACAAACTAAAACTATATTGACCTTCCTTAGGAGCTACACGAACCCCAGGAACCAAACAACCACCCAGGTGCCCAAACCTTGAGATAACTTATCTTTTTAGTGATCTGGACGCCATGTCGCTAGCATAACAAGGCAAGCCAACCGTTTTGACCCTCCAGTTGCATGGATAAACCTACCCCACAATGACTGTAGTCTAGATTTCTCAGTTCTAAGTGTGTGACCCTAGAATCTGAGCCACTTTTTCAGGGCTAGGATCCAGACCTCTACCCAAAACTTGATAGAACTTTATAAAATGATGAATGACTCAAGGAAAAAACAATTAATTCAAAATTTAGTCAAGAACTTGACCTAACCAGATCCAACCATGATAGACATTTCATCAAACACATTGTGAACATGTAATCTACAAGTCAAAAATGCATATATGAACATAGGGGTCTCATACTTGTCTAAAAATCATTAAGGAGGTATAATTCCCTCTCGTAATAGTTGCAATGACATCTCTTAGGTCATGCATTCAATAACCATTCATTTACCAACCAAAACATGTTAAGATCCATAATTAGAATTTGTCATGAAACCATGCTTATAACCAGAATACTAACAATGATAGAACAGTCATCAAAGCCACATAGTAACAAGTATAAATACTCATGAAATATAAGAGGAAAAGAGATCTTATTAACATATGCAATATCCAACCAATTTAGGGACTTCCACGTACCACCCGACCATAGATTGGGTTGAACCAAATCTTTCTTTTAGCCAATCACCATATGCCATATTCCAAGCATGAATGTGGGACTCACAAAAAAACAACCAAGGCTTCCTCGGGCTTTACCACAATCCTGCCAAACCCGATTAAGGGAATCCTAGCCCCAAAAAAAGAACCTACACAACTAGGGTTTACTACAATCCTACTATTACCGGCCTAGGGATTCTTAGGCTAAAGCAAAAACATACACTACCAGGCTTTATTACAATCTTGCCAAAATCGGTCAAGGGATCACTAGGCCCTAAAAAAGCTTTGATGCCTCTGAATTTCTTCACCTATATCTTAAGGAATTTTCCCATCTCCAGCCTCAGGCTTTACTGCAATCCTACCAAAACCGGTCAAGGAATTTCTAGACCCTTGGGAATTTTCCTAAGACCACCTCACCTAGTTCCAAAACCATCCGGAAATCCAAAGCTCAACCAAATGAAATAACCTTGTCACACCATTGCTATCTAGAAACGACAAGGCAAGGTTGAAACCACTGTCACACCTAGAAAAACCCATGCCAATGACAACAAGAGAACTAAATACACACATGCATGTACCATGAATGCCAAAACTAGCAAGGAAATCATACATGCAACTGGATACCTGCAAAGTAATCATGTTGTAGCCACTTGATCCAACTCTTCCTTGCTTGATCCTTGCTTTCCTTTGATTTATTTTATTTCCTTTGTCTTCCTTTCTCTAATGCTAGAGTGCTCCAAGAATGCTCTAAGTGTGCAATAGTATGAGAGACTAGAGAGAGCTCTAAAACTGAACTATCAAAAGGTTGTGAACTGGTCCTCATAAGCCTTTTTATTATTGAGGCCTCTAATTCTTCATTTTCTTCTATTTTTCCTTGAATTTCCTCCTCACATGCAAACTATGACCTTTCACCTTCCTTTTCTCCTATTTTCCATTATTTTCATAAATAAAATGTCAATTAATGCCTCTTTTCCTTTTCAAATATATTGTCAATTCCTTTTTCAATTTCCCCTTAGCCATAATAAACCAAATGAACACCCACTAAGATGTTTTGCCCAACTTTCAACTTGGAATACATGACCCATGACCTTGGCCTTATTTTGCCTTTATTAAATTTATTACATGAACTTTTATCCCATGGATGTTACATGTGTCATACCTATGTGGGGGTGTTCCTATCATTAAATAGAGCATAATTTTGTGCTCCATCCACCTTAGATTTTCCTCCACTCAATCACAACCTTTAGATCAGCCGACAATTGTGCGATGTTTAACCTATTAAACATAATTCTAGTTTAGCATCCACCACTGTTGATTGCTTATGGAAATCCCAATCCATTCTGAGAGATGCATGGATTTTAACCAATTTAGTGTTTTATAATAAAATTTGTTGTTTTTGTCCTCATTTAAAATTCCAACTTCAAACTATCATAACTTCTCTTCTGGGATGGGTTTTTCCAAGTTTTATATACCATTGGAAAGGTTTCAAAGAGGAATATCCAACCATATCATCCATATATGCATTTAAGCATGATAACTTCACCAAAAACTCACTAAAATTAAAGTCATTTAGACATCATAATACATTATCATAGGGTTGGCATATTGTTTCCTTTAATGTATTGCTTCTTCATTAGACTTCTCTTTTAACATCAATGAAAACATTATGTCCAACACCCAACACAACTCATAAAGTGTTGCAATACCTAAACTTATTCTAGAAAAATGCATTAATGATTGGAAAGTCTTTTGAAATCACTAATCCCCTCAGTTTCCTCACAGCTTAGTATTAGTGCACTCCCAAGGAGAAGAACATCCTTTTTGAGTTGTATCAACATGATATTTTACTATTCCATGACACTATCTAGAACACACTTATTTTTTAGGGGATGTGTAATTAAGATATTTTTTTTCTTTTCTAGCCAACCAAATGGATTGGGCTATAATTCACAAGGTTGCAGAGAAATATTTTTACAATGATTCTTGGATAAGGGGAGATAGTCAATGCCCCTATAAGTTATAATTATTTATAAGAATTGGATCTCTTCTACCCCATAAGTTGTCTTTGCATTGAAGAAAAAATAGGAGGTTATCACAGTGCGTGCCTAGATAATATCAATGTACTAGGGGAACCTATTTAGGAAGGACATAAAATGAGGTGGAAACATGCCAAGGGAAACATCAAGGAGAAAGACCCATTTAACCATAAAGACCTATAGATTTCCCTAAAGAGAGTATAGAGTTATGTCAAATGCATGGGTGATCTTAGTGGATATTGGTGGCCACACACCTATTACACTAGCTCACAGCAAAATTTTCTTTTTTTGGAAATTTTTCTATAGCTTTTAGGTCCTAAACTTGTGGAGCCATTTTGAGGCCCTAAACAATGTTTTTTGAGGAGACAAGGACCTGACAATCATAAGTTACCTAGTATATTCATAAAATGTATTTCTTGGATATACCTTACCAACGAGCTATCATGCGCGTCAAAGGAAGATCGTATGTCAAATTTATGACCCCGGGAAGTTGACATTCCAACTTACGCCATCGGACCCACAAGCCTTATGGCGCTTATCTCCTAAGGTTAGGTTTTTGAATTTTTAGGGTTTCTCATTGCTTCTTTATGATAAAAATGCCTTTGAGCCTCATTGTAAGATATTTTGATGAGAAGAAGAACAGAAATAGCATGCAATTGTTGAAGCTAGGATGGAACTCCGCTCTAAAGCTCCGTAGGGATTAGGTTAGGGTTACGGTTTTACATTGTAGTCATTGTTGTAGCTGTCACATTCAACCTGCAGCGTGGACTATCATTGTGAAGGTTTGTGATTTTTTGTCAACCTCATCTCCAGTCTATTACCCCTGATCATGTTTCTATATGCAGCTTATCACAATGGAGATTGATGTTGTCGATTATTCGGTTGACCTGAATCCCTACGAGCCTATTTGGTCACACCCTCATGCAGCACCAAAAGTGTCAGATTCTGGACCACCATGCACACCTCCACCGCCATGGACGGGATTGTCATCTATCCTTGCAGATCTCAACCCCTCTGTGCCCTACCAAACTTTCATTTCTCTCTCCATTGCCTCATCAGGTCTTGATTGTCCACCTCTTTCACCTACCACTCTCAACCTTTTGGTCTCCTGCATTACCCCTTCCCCATATTTCAACCTCCTTTCGCCTGATACCACACATCAACCTTCCTCATTTGTCCCTCCCTCTCTATTAGGGTTTATACTTGCTGGTGGATTACCCGCCCATTCTTCAACCTCATCCACCCTTCCTAACCCTAACCCTACCTCTGACCCAGGGAAATCATCTATCCCTTCCAGTTTCTTTGACATTCTGGTGGTCAATCCTCGGACTAGTACCCCTCCCCACAAGAAGACATATAGGGCGCACAAGACCTCTTTCGGGACCATCCGACGATTCCCCGATCCGACTAGGTGAAGAAGAACAAGTGTGTCAAGGCATCTTGCAAGGACCTCTCCCTCTGTTTTGGGGAAGGTGTCAATATGGATGAAGTGATGGACATAGAGAACAAGGTATTGGTGGGTCATGTTAGGGGAAGAACATATTATTACGCACACCTTTGTCTCTAGGTATTGGAGATTTGGGGAAATTTTCTTAAGGAAATTCTAACTATCACCACTTTGGCGTGAGGATGGTTCGCTCTTAGTTTTCATAGGGTGAACTACACCAAATGGATTCTATCTCATTATTGGCACATCGAATTGGCTCTAGTTCTTCTTAAGAGATGGAACGCTCTTTTTTATCCCAAGAAAGAACAATTAGGTGTTGGATCGATTTGGGTTCGTCTACCTGGGCTTCCTCTGCACTTCTGGTCGGACGATATTTTTACTCGCATTCGTAATGCCCTAGGCACTTACCTAGACCATGATAAGTCCTACACCACTTAAGGCAATAAATCATTGGCTCGTATCCTAGTTCACCTTGATACCAGGGAAGGACTGGAAGAGAATATTACACTTCAATGGATACATTTCACCCGTATACAAATTCTTGATTATGAAGGGGTGCCTTTCAAGTGCAGAAGGTGTCATAAGGTTGGACATCTTTTCAAATAATTCCCTTTGGTTACTTCGGCAACATCCCCTTCCAAAGGCACAAATGTTCCGAGACCTGAAGCATCTCCAGTGGGCGATCAAACTCCTCACTCTACCCGACCGCAGGCAATGGATAGTGGTACTCCTCAGCCAACCTTTTCTGTCTCTCCTCGGCCTCCCCCTCTGCCCATGACGAGATCTTCAGCTGCTATTGTGACCACTCTCTCCTTAGGTACTCTTCCTCCTCTCTCCTCCTCTGTTTCTTTATCTTGTACTGCACAACAATTACATGTTGCATTTGCATCCATTGCTTGCATGTCTACATCCCCTCCCACTTGTCCCTTGGATCTACTTAACACTACTTTTTCAACTACCCCACCTTCTATTGCTAGTCTATCCATCACCTCTTGTCTGGAACCCTCCACTACATCTCGACTATCTCATCCATATAACCTCTGCTCTTGGGTGTCTCTCCCACCTAAGCCATCTGGGTTTGGCCTTATCTCCCCTCATAAATCCACCAAGATCCCTCATGGGTGTCCATCATTTATCTCAAAAAATATTATCCTTGTTGGGGCAGATGTGGCCCTGAGTAGACAATCCACTCTTGACAGGGTTCTTAGAGCAAAGAACACCCTCTCTCAGTCTCACCCATGAAATGGATTTCCTTCAACTGCAGAGGGTTGGCTAGCCCCGCAAAAAAATTAGCCCTCAAAATACTTCTGGATTCAGAGTTAACAGACATCATCTTCTTACAAGAAACCCTAGGGAAGGTTAAACCAGTTACCCTAGTTCTGCTCTCTATAAAGACAGGTTGGTGTTTTCATGCACTTGATGTCAATGGTCATTCTGGGGGACTTGCACTTGGTATCAATACCTACTCTATCAACCTAATCTCAACCTAGGGAGGTTCTGGATTTATAGGCATGGATATTTACTTGTCAGAGATGGGTATGGAATTTTGATTAATCAATGTATATGCACCCTATCTTAACAAGGCCGATTTTTGGAATCGTTTAATGCATCTTTCCTTGACAAACTCCAACAATCTAATTATGGGAGGGGATCTCAACTTCACAATTGGTCACGTGGAATCTTGGAGACATAATGCACATCTGGATCCCCTATCTGTTTTTATGGAGCAACTTCTTGAGAAACACCATATGATTGACATCCATATAAATAAGAATCAACCAACCTGGTGGAATAGAAGAATAGGAGAAGCAGCTTTGGGTCGGAGATTGGATCACTTCCTCATTAAGGAACACCTGCTAGGCACCCTGTCAAATTACCGAAAATGGTTAGGATCTAAGGGTATCTCTGACCATTCCCCTATCTACCTAGAATTGGCAGGACCTTTTCAAAAACCCAGGGCACCATTTAAATTCAACTCAACTTGGTTGATGGATCCTGATTATCATAAATTGGTCAATGATTATTGGCGAGCTCACCCTCCCACTTAGGGGAAAACTATGGTAGAAGGTTTTTGTTGCAATCTCATTGAACTTAAGATCCTATCCATACAATGGGCAAAAACCAAGCGCCCCCAAGATGATCAGTCTCTCTACTTTATTGAGGATAAGTTGGCTAAACTATTGGATGAGCAGGGTCAGGTTTCTCCTCTGAAGAATCAAAAAATACTCTCACTAAGTTAGAGGCTCAGAGGTCTAAAATAATTAAGAAATTAGAGGAGACCTGGCAACTTAGGAGCAGAGCCATCTGGCTGAAGTCTAGTGATGACAATACTAAATTTTTCCATAATTTCGCGAAAGGGAGATAGGCTTGTAATAATATATGGAAGATGCCTACTGAACATGGACAGTTTTCTCACACCTTTCATCAACTAGCACATCTGGGAACATCCCACTTTCACCAACTTTTCAGGGCTCCATCGGGGGCCTCACTTGTCGAAATTATCCACATTGCTAGACTTTGCCCTCGTTTTGTCGACCATGATGCATCAAAATATCTCACTAATATAGTGACTATGGGGGAACTGGAAAGTACTCTTAAATGGTTCGAAAAGGATAAAAGTCCTGGAATATGGATGGATGGTTGAATTTTATCTTGCCTTTTTTGAGATTATTGGGCTAGATCTTCTTAAGGTGGTGGAGGAATGCAGAACCATGGGTTGCATGTATGAGGCTATCAATACCACCTTCATTTCCCTCATTCCCAAGGTAGACTCTCCTAAATATTTCAATGATTTCTGGCCCATTTCCTTCTGCAATTGTCTATACAATATTATTGCCAAAATCATTGCCAAACATATCAAACCTATCCTCTCTGCACATATCTCTTCTGATAAATTTTCCTTCCTGCACAACCGACAAATTCGTGAAGCCATTGGGTGCTCAGGAAGCTCTTCACTACATTAAGTTGAAGCATTTAAAAGGATCCATTCTCAAAATTGATCTCTCCAAGGCATTTGATCGGGTAAGTTGGCTTTATCTTAGAATACTCCTCACCCATTTAGGTTTCCCCCTCTAATTCATCCAATGGATCATGTGTTGCATTTCCTTTGTCTCTTTCAGCGTTCTTATCAATGGTTCTGCCTCCAATTTCTTCCATGCTGAGAGAGGTCTCAAACAAAGATGCCCACTTTCTCCTCTACTATTTTTGCTCATTATGGAAGGTCTAAGCAGATTGATTTTGCATGAAAGAAGAGAAGGGCGCATACAGGGACTCAATATTACATATCAGTGTACAATTTCTCATCTCTTATTCGTAGATGATGTGCTTATCTTGCTAAATGGTGGCATTCAAGACTTCTATACATTCTATAATCTCATGCTACTTTTTAGTACTGCCACTAGGATGGAAATTAATAGGCTAAAGTCATCCATTACATTCTCTGCATGCTCTCCACATGAAAGTCGATATGCATATCAGAAGTTTACATTTCAAAGTCACCTATTGGAAGATGGACTTAAGTACCTAGGCTTTCGTATTAAATCCCACGGGTATAAAATAACGGACTGGATATGGCTGGTGGATAAGGTGGAAAAAAGACTTCTAAACTGGAATCACATATTCTTATCTAGAGAAGGGAGATTGGTACTTATTAAATCTGTTTTGGAAGCTACACTAGTTTATTGGATGTCCTTAACATGGATTCCACAAGGCATACCTACTAGAATCCAAAGAATATGTTGTAAATTCCTTTGGAATGGACACAAGGAGGGGAAGTCGTGGGTGAGATGGAATTGTATTTCATTTCCCAAGAAATGGGGGGGATGGGGCCTAAAAGACCTTCCAGCTTTTGTACATGCTCTAGCTGCCAAAATGGGACGGCTCATTCTTAATTCTCGAATTCTATGGACAAAGGTGGTATTATATAAATACATTTGTCCGCTACACATTATGGAATGGATATGACTCCCTACTTGGCACAGACAAGACATTTCGATTATTTGACGGGATGTACTACACACTCTTACTACCATCAGGAATGGCCTCACTTGGCGCATTAAATCAGGCACATCAGTTCGAATTAGATTATACCGATGGACTGGTTGCGGTAATATGTATTACCTTCCACCTGATCTCATAGTTTTTCCTAATGATAGGGGCATCTCCACAATTGCACACATTACAGACCTAGAGAACTCCACTATTTTTATGTAGGTTTGGAAATCAGCATCCTATCTTGGTATACCTTAATAATGGCTATAGGATGGGAGGGATACATCATTTCTTTGATCGAATATCATGTCTGCATAACAAATGATGAAGACGAGCTCATCTGGGCACATGTAGCTCATGGAGTATATTCCCCCAAGGAAGGATACCCCATCATACATGCTGCGCACAAGCCACCTTCTTTGGAAGGGTGGTGGAGATCTCTTTGGAAACTAAAGGCACCCCCATGAACCCGACTTTTTATGTGGAATGTTATAATGAATAAAACCCCCGCTGGTCTTAACCTATTGAAACGATCCCACTATGGCCTAACCTGGCGTGTCATATGCCAACAGGCTCAGGAATCGAATGAGCATCTCTTCCTTATTTTTCCTACTATTAGACACATATGGGACCAAGTCCTCACCTCTCTGGAAATCACACAGCATTGGGATGGGCATAATATCTTGGAGGCATGGAACCAATGGTGGGTTGGGTCCACAAATATGAAAAATCGAAATATCCCACTGATTATTTGTTGGTCTATTTAGTTAAGTAGGAACTGTATCATCTTCAACAACAAAGAAATCTGGTGGCCTTAGTAATTGCATAGATTATCAATGGTTTTCATGAGGTACCTGATGATGACCAACCTCCACCTGCCCATACAGTGATACCTGAAGCCATCAATCATACCAACCTTGGGCCTATTTTGATGGATCTACCCAAGAACAGGTGTGGGGGGGGGGGGGGGGGGGGGGCGCGGGCGCATATTATTTCACCTATCAAAAAACCATTTTTTTCATATCTGTATGGGTTTGGGTGTTGGTACTAATAATTTTGTTGAACTTTTCTCGCTCAGACATCTATTACATTTTGCCTTGGCACATGAATGTAGACAATTACACATTTTTGGGGATTCCAAAAACATCATAAATTGGTTCAATAACACATATGCATGTCATGTGCATTCACTCAAAAACATGTTGAATGATGCCATGCAATTAAAAACACAATTTGAACATATTTCTTGTCTACACATTTATAGGGAGTGCAATCAAGTTGCAGATCAACTATCCAAGGAGGCCTCGACCTAGCCAAGAGGTATATAGATAATACAAGAACAGAGGGAGGCAGAGCATTTTCAGTATTACCACAAGCCATACATTGATCAGTTACAACAGAGGACTGATAGGCCCTAATTTCACAGCTTATTTACTACATTACATATCAGTTATCTATGCATTATATATTTGTGTATAACTCTTTACTGAACATTGATTATATATCCTCTGTGGGTAACTTATGTACAGACCTATATTTTTTTAAGGCTATGGCCACAACATACAGCATATGCCTATTAGGCATCTAAAACATGTAATTTTCCAATTAATAGAAAATTAGGATTTTTCCGCGGGGAAAAAAAAGATAGTTTGATGAAAGTGCATGGTCGTTACATCTCTTCTCAGAGATAAGCTACCACTATTTGAGCTAGTTTGTTTTCATTCTACATTTATAAAGTTTTAACATCTTCTGATTATTAATAGAATTCTAGTTTCATTATATCTCTTTGTTTTAGTTATAAATTTGTATATCATTTCATTCCCTTCATAAATTTGAATCAATGGGAGTGTGAAAGCCCTAGAAAATTCCCTCATTGTCTCTATTTTTGTTAAAATTAAAATGACTAATAAATTGGGACACAGATTCCAAAGTTTGTGGAGGGAGATTTTTGTGAAGAGACCAGGTTAATATTAATGTCAGATTTTGTGCTTTATTGATTTGGTTGCACAATAAATTATACTAAAAAAACAATAGTTAAGAACCATACCAACTCCCTAGAAAAATATATAAGAGAGAGAGTGGGAATGGAAATTTGGTTGTGCTTACAGAATAACAGGAGAAACAAAGAGGTCATACCCACGTAACTAGAAATAGTGGTGATAGCCTTAAGGGGAGAAATTAATGAAAAATAGAATTACCTCTACACACAGTGGAAGAGGAAATCACCTCTACACACAACGAAAGAGGTCGGCATCTATATGCACTAGGAAATGGAAAAAATTGGAGGACGAGAAGATATTTATTTAATATATCAGTGATGGGAGGAAGGGGATTCAAAAAAAAATTTGGGTGTTGTTTTACTCAATTCAGTTATGTTATGGTATTTTTTTCCTAGACTTGGAACAAAGTTCATTCTGATAGAGGGAGTTTTCTTTGTGGCTGCGAGGTTGATGAAACGATTGTGTGTGGCTTATTGGCTTAGATTACAGAGTCGTGGTTTGACTTGAGGCTGACTAAACCACTACAAGTTGCTTTCCAAGGTTTGAAGAACCCACTGGGAAATTTGCAGATTGATGAACCTATTGGCTAGGAGGTGGAGAAACTCAAGTACTTGTGAGGTTGATGAACCACCAGGTTTTTCCTTGGGGTTGAAGCACTGGAGCTTTCCTTCACTAAAGAACTACTTGGAAGAGTGATTTACATAATCCCATGGTAGCTTCTTTATTGATGAACCTTCCCAAAAGTTTAAAGAACTCTCCCCTAGGTATAGAACTATAAATATTTATACTAGGAAGAACCTCTAAATTAAAGTTGGCTAAGATAGCAAACTATGCTATGTAACAGCTCAGAGATGTTGATAAAACCTAAGGGAAGTGAATTCTTGCTTCGTGTATTAACTTCTGACTAGTTGGTGGGTAAAGGTGGGCTACCTTTGGAGGCCATGTTTCAGTCAAAAGTATTTATTTTTACAATTCAATCACACATCCTCAAGCTCTAAAATTTGGCTCAGCAATGACTATTGTAATGTGTCTGTAATAACCCTGGTTAAAACTCCATGTAAAAATATATAATACCACGGTTGATGGAACACTTATTCCAAGTTGAACATTGGGAAAAATCCTAGTGATGGGGATCGCTGGTGATTGATTAATGGCTAAGGAAATTGGCAAAGGCAATGTCTAAGGCTTTGGAAAGGCAACGTGACATATATTGGCATTTATTTATGAAAATAATTGAAATTAGGAGAAAAGGGAGATGAAAGGTCACAAGTTGCATGTGAGGAGGAAAATGAAGGAAAATAATGGAAAATTGAATAAAATAAAGGCCTCATTAATAAAAAGTCTTATGAGGATCAATTCGCAGACTTCTTTGTTAATTCAGTTTTGGATCTCCCTCATATTCTCTCTCACTCACTCACTCTCAGACACTTAGAGTTTTCTTGGAACACTTGGCATTGGAGCAAAAAAGGCAAAAGAAGGCAAGAAGAAGGTAGGAACAAGCAAGGAAGAGCAGGATCAAGCAGCTACAGCAAGATTCCTTGCAGATATTTATTTGCATGTGTGATTTCCTTGCTAGATTTGGCATGCATGGTATTGCATGTGGTTCTTTTCTATCATGGCATGGGTTTTTCCAAGTGTGATAGTGTTTTTAGCCTAGCCTTGCCATTTTCGGATAGCCTTAATGAGATGGGCTATTGGTGGGACCTAGTATTGCAGCAATAATGCTGCAACTCCTGGGACTCCCTTCTTTAATTTTATCAACCCGGTAGTTCGTAACAAACTTGGAAGCGACAGTGCTATATGCACAAGTACTAGCTCTTGCCGCAGTTGTCACTTGGTTAGCTAGCACAAGTCCGCTAGGGGCACAAGCCAACTTCTATGAGCTTTGAGAAGGAGCTTGTTAACTGATGGATGGAAGCTAACTCGAAGAAAGCTAATCTACTTGTGGAAAGAAACTGAAAAGCTGAAAGGAAATGCAAACCCTAGCAAACCCTAATTTTACCATCTAGTCCTACTGATGCGAAAAAGAGGATGCGAGCTACTAACAAAGGTGCCATTGACTTCTAGGAAGGTAAAATGCATGTGTCTTAGTTATCACTATCTGAAGAAAACATCTTTTTGTATTTTTGAATAAGTTGTCAGAATTATCATGCATGTGATTTAACTGTTTTTGGTTGTGCAGAGGTGGATTGGCGAGAGGAAATGCTTGGAGGAGGTCGGGAAGGTTCGGAGAGGGCCTAAGGGGTTCCTAACACCCTTCCAGAGAGTTTCACAGAGTTTGGCTATCAAGAAACCGCTTTCGTGAGCTTCTACAGGAAGTCTGCAGGGGTTCTACAGGATGTTCTGGAATTTCTACAGGATGTTCTGTAATTTTCT